>WURS02444539.1:0-14662 GCA_011762765.2 Rhinocypha anisoptera
TTTGGTGAGTAACTGTCAACAGATGAACAACGAAATTCACTAGCTTTTATTTACGAGTGCTGCCATCTTCACGTTTAAGTCGGAAACTTTTCAGTTAAGTAGCATTTTTCGTGAAATAGATGCCTTCTCTCTGTGGCTATGCTGCTTATTAACAACAACGGACAAAAAACAATTTACACTGAATGGAAAAAAGGTTGTTGCCATGTTCATTAGAATACGAAATAATTTTAAAATTTTCCAAAAATATTCTTTCCCAAATACTGTGTTTTGGAAAACCGTAACGATGGTAATTCGTTCCAGGATTGTTATTATCCATGGCATGATTTCCCACAAGTATAATAATGGTAATGGATTAATTCTTTCTGGCTCCTCCCTACGTCTGTAATGCATATCAGATATGATTGTCCAAGTTTATGACATTAGGATAAGATTGAAATTTTTTCTGAGACAGGAAAAAAAGGAACTCTTTGAAGCTTTGCAGGTGATATGTAATATCTTACACAAAATTTAAAAGCGAGTTTCTACAAACTTGGCCATCTTTACCTATAATTGGGTATTTTCCTGTTCAGGGGGACATGTTTCATTGAAATCCGTCGCCAATCAACGAGGCGTCATAGACCAAAGCCTACATGCTCACAGGAACTCGTCGTTAAACTAGGTACCACTGTAATTCCTTAATTCGCTACACCCCTCTATCTCTCTCACTTTGGAAGTTGACCTAAACTGGATAAACTTTTTAATTCAACAATTTCCTTAGTCATAAATTTTTGTTTACTGGAAGAACATATACTTACACCATCATTCCTTATGACTCTCATTTTTAATGGTCGAAAAACCTCTTAATCCGCATACAAAGGAAACCGACCATATCAAAATCCACAGTCTCCCTGTTTCCTGAACCGTATTATAAATGGGTCAAATTACCCTCTGTCCACAGTATTATGTGCTTGTAAACTTGTAAAATTACTCCCCAAAAAACTAATACAAAATTTCTCTTTATGACCCCACCAACAGTGACTTCACATTAGCCAAATTTTTACACGTTCAAGGGAAGGGAACTAAGTCAAATGCTTCGGAAGAATCGGAAATGTGTTTGAGTTCTGGAGATGGTAACCGTGCCAATGAAATTTTTCATCCCTCCTGCATTTCCCACCAACGTCTGCTGATGACCTCACAGGGTCCTTCCCCCCACCAATCGTCCCCCAATCTCCTCTCACCAACGGACATTCCTTCCTCCCTTCCCAATTGTTCCCTCACCTAACACTGCCTCTTTCGGCCTCCTCCTCTTCATCCCACCCCTCCCCCCCTTCTATCCTATGCCAAGAGTACATATATATACCCTAACTTGACATATATGTTTACCCAAAGATTCTGTTATAGTGAAATTTGGTTGTATTGAAATAAAACTTTTTCTGCAGAATTGCAGTTTCCTTTAAAAACCTTCATGATAATACTTAATTTCTCTATCAAAGTTTTAAATGTTTTATACAAGGGTTTTTTGAAATTATTTCGTTTTTCAATGTACATGGCAACAACCTTTTGGATAAACTCATCCCTTCCACCCTCTCTTCCTGTCCCCCCCACCCCACTTAGCCCGATGTCATTTTGTGGTTTTCACCTACTCTCCAATGAGCTTCCTTCCACCTCCCAGCCTTAAGCTCGTTTCACACCATCCAATAATTCTCGAACAAGATATGTTGTTCAAGTATTATTGAACACAAAAGTATGTAAAAGACCATTCAATACCAAGTTTCAAGAGATTGTTCAATAGAACTTTGACAGCCATTCGCTCACCATCAAAGAAGAGTGGAAAGGAAATTGACTATGACTATTATAATTGAACAGGTGACTTGTTCGTTGAGAATGCAATCAACAAATATCTAGAAACAGTCAAACAACAAATGTCTAGAAAATATTATTTACCTCCAATTTTGGTACAAATCACCAGATTCACATAACTCTTTACTAGATGAATCTGTTAATTGAATATTATTGTATGATAAATACCTCATTGTTGGCTGGTAAATGTGGGAGAATACATACTAAAAGTATAAGTAATGGACAAAATACTTTTAGGTTCCCAAGTGGTGGCAATATCTTGAAGTGTCTTACTTCTTTTATTTTTCTGATGATAGTTGGGTGGGGCATACAAACACTGCCTCTCCTCGTAAAAACTGATTAGGTGCTCCATTGTTCTTCTCTTCCAGTATTGCCATGCATGTTTTGCTATGTTTGTGTTCGAGTGGAATTCTAAGTAATTTTATTGTTGCACCTTTGGTTGAGAGCTTCAAGGCCAATCAAGCTTCAATAAAATTTGGAACCTTTCAATACAAGAAATTTTTGTTTGAATGCAAGCCTTTCAAGATGGTTCAATACAATATGGAGGTAGGTATGACGTTTCAATGACATCATGTCATTTCAAGAAAGCTTGAAGACAATTTGATGGAAAATTTGAAATAGTGTGAAGTGGACTTTAGTCATCCCCACCTTCCTTATCTATATATAGACTGTATTGTGATTTTTGTATCTTTTAAATCAACTCTTGATAATGTGTTGGTAGGTTAAAAACCTGTTTAGTTATAGTTCTTATTGGATCAACCCAGTGTTTATTTTTCCAAATGGTAAGGGGTAATCCAAAAAAAGAAGGAATAGTGAATAGAAGGGTCTTGCTGAGGGAGTGGGTTGCTGAAGAATTGCAATAAAAGGAATGGGTACATATTATGTATCAATGCATAAGAGATATGTGGGGGAAGACTTCTTTCTGGGATTCAGCAAAAGCCTACCATCACTCACTCGATACATAACCAGCTCTAGAATTACTTTTAGTAAAGCAATGAGAGAATCTTGGGTAAATATGTGAAGGAAAGGTTGGTGGACACACTCATATGGAGTGCAGTGCTGCATGGATCTGAAACTTGGTCCATAAGGAAGGATGAATGTACAAGGCTTTGGAGATGTAGGCAAGGTGATGATGAATGGGGAAAGTTATGTGGTTAGAAAGGATAACAACTGAAGTCCTGGAAATGGTATGGGAGGAGAGGTAGTTTATAGGGGAAATTCGGATAAATGGAAGACAATAATAGAGGGTGGCATGTTTGGTGAGTAGGGTAAAAGTGGGGAAAAGTACATGGATTTTAGACAGAATGAAAGCAGTTAGGAAGTACACATGGTTGAAGATGGACTTATGTTAATGCAGTGCCAAGTAGTTCCATTTTTTAGCTCATCAAAAACTTGCCCTAATGTGTAGATTACCCAATGTCATCATTTAATACCTACATGATTTACAAGTTTCTGGAAAATAATATTTGAGAAAAACGAAATGGAGTTTCTTTTACAAGGATCACCTCTAAATACTCGGGTTCACAAATTAATTTCAGCTAGAGGTAATAAATATAGGTATGTATCAACACATCTGTTGCACAGCGTATGGTGACTGCACCTTTGTCATTTGTAATAATGCCTGCTCCCTGAACTGGCCCCTCACAATTTAGATGTTAAATAGTTGCATCAGAGTTTGTGCTCCTAAGTCTAGCTCAATATGCATTCTTCTGAAAGATAGTTTAATGTATTCATATAGATTAGCCTGGTTTAACATACACATATGGTGACAGCATGAGAAAAATGAGTCATTTTCTACATAACTGATTAAATTTAATACCAAAGTTGTCTTTAAAAAATAATAATTAGCAAATAAATCAAAATTGTATCAAGTACTAAAATGAATACCAAAATAAAAATTTTGAACGATGACTGCAGGGACTTTTGAATTTAGATTAAATAAATGGCAACAAATTTATCTTCATAGTTAAAAAATTTATTTCATTTTCAGTCCATTCCCATTTAAGACAATCATAAAATTATCTCAGAAAGGATGCAATTGAAAATGCCTAGAAATGCACATCTCAAATGAATTTATCACTGAAAATGAGTGTTCACAATAAATTTTGTCTAGTGATTGATGCGGAACAACATATTACATCAAAAATCATTACTCAGTTACAGAAGTCATCTATCAAATTATAATAAAACATGAATAACATCAATCAGTATCTAATTTATGAATAACAGGCAAAGGATTGAGTATTTATTTTGTCTTACTTCACTATTAACAAGCAGAGGTTAATAAAATGCCTTTACCAACTATTTCAGTGGTATTCAATATGGTATTGTAACAGCACGTCGTGTGACAATGTGGTACATGAGAGTGACTAGTAAACGCCGATGGGGAGAGAGGAAAGAGGACGCCTGGAGGAGGAGGCAGTTGGATTTTGATCATGTAAGCGAGAGCAATAAAATGTGTCTTGAAAGTTGCTTGTTGGTCATTTTCCCTCGGTTCCTTGGGGTGCTGAGGAGCAGGAAAGAGCGACTGACCAACTGGTCAAAAATAGTGAAATGCACACCGTGAATAACATCTTCAGGTGTGCGGATGCTAAGACCAGGAGCACTGTGATCTCCTGATGCTTGGGAAGGGTTGTGACTGAGAGCTACACCCCATCACGGAAGATGTTGCGCCCGAGGCCTGCCTCCGCTTGAGCAACAATGCCATGCAGGTTTATGGGAGGGCGACCATGGATGGATGGAATCACACTATGCCTGAAAAAGTAGCCACGGTCCATAAGATCAGTATGCCAAATGATGATATGGAATGAGAAATGGTGGCAGAGAGAGAGGTGGGCTGCCAGACTGTTTGAATAGTATGACCCCAACCTCCCTCCTCCCTACCCACCTCCAGTCCACAGAGGTAGGGCAGAGGCGAGGCTGGCTGGGGGGGAGGAACCCTGGGGCGTGGCTCAGACACAACAAGCCACTACTACAACACAAGTGACAGCTCCTGCTGATGCTACATGGACCAAGAGGAAGTGGACGAAACGCCTTTTCAAGGACAGCAAAAGTAAAAGCTGCACGAAGGGAAAAATGCCCACAACTTCATCCCCGATGCTCTTGCGCAACGCAAAAGCAGTGCCCAAACCAGCAACCGGGTCTGGTGAAGGGGAGAGCTACAGCGGTGGGGGAGGAGAGCAGGAGGCTACGGGGGGATGGTGGAGGCTCAGGGCAGCTGCTGGACGAGATCGCAGAAGGATACGAGAGACATATTGGGGTGGTGGGCGATATAGACCAGAGTGTGGATGAGGGGCCAGAAGGAGAAGCAGGGAACCATGGGAAAATGACCAAGGAACAACTCTCAAGAGAGACACTTATTGCTCTCACTTGCAAGATCAAAAACAGACTGCCTGCTTGTCCCACCGTCCTCCTCCTCCCTCCCCCCATCACTCTCATTGGCCACATTGTTACCATCGCCTGCATTGTTGTCATCACCTATAGTGACGTTACTGGATACCCCCACAGGGTCACCGCCACAGGGGGAGACGAGGCATGGGTGGAGGACGTGCTGGGATCTTACAGTAACAAGTCCATACAAATCATGAACTAGCTGTAGTGAAAGTGGATGATCTTCTATCTCTATTCAATCATAGAAGGCTGATGAAATTTTCGACCTCTTGGTATAAAACAGCACAAAGGAGAACAATAAATTTCCATGTGATACGAATGAACAAAACTATCAAATCAACTACCATATCAAAGTACCCAATTTTTCAAAAGGATTTAATTACTAAGCCCTATCTTCAATTCAATTAGTGCACATCGTTTTAAAGAACAAATGTATATACAGTTACCATGTATCTTCAAAAAATAAATAATGTACTAGGAAGACAAATATGAACAAAATCAACAAAATGTATTACTAAATGAAGTGAAACATCATGTACAACAGTTACAAAAAGATTACCAAACAGAAGAGTTAAATGTTCTCAGAGTGTTCGCTTATAAAAGTACCTCTCTCTGTCTTTCCACAATATACCGAGTGCACAGCCTCTCGAGTCTCACGTATTTTCCCCAAAGGGAACGACACACCAGTACACACATGACGAGGCTCCTTGCTTGCTTCCAAACACAAATGGGTGTTCTCGATAAAAGAGGGAATGAGGGAGCAGAGCGGTCTGTCACCGGCGCCGTGCACTGAGCCCAGGAGGACTCTTTCTGGAGAATGTAGTGTCATGCGCAGCAAGGGGCGGGGAGGGAAACAATGGGTGGTGGTGGACGAGGGGCCCCCCGGCACTCTCTCACAGCCTCTTAAGGGTCCGCTTCCGTTCCTTCATCAAGCGCCTCTTCTCAGCCGCCACCTTCTTGTCCCCCGCATGCTTCTTCGTTGGTCCACCCTCAAAGCTGTCCACACAGCCTTCAGCCACCTCTGTGCCACCGCCCTTCGTACTTTTGATGGACTGCCGGGATAAAATTCAAAATAGTTATTTGATGCCTCGGTCAAAAAAGAATGTTCCAACCAAAGTTCACAAAATACAGAGACTCGCTCAGGGTTGCCATGAAAAAAATAATTTTCAAGTTAAGACTGCTGATTTAAATGGCATTAAAAATTGAAATTAACGAATGAAAAAACTGAATGCAAAATGTCAACAGTTAGGTTTTTCTTACTCTGAACAAAAGAAATGAGGTCACTAATACTCAAAATATGAATAATATTAAACGCATAACAAGTAACCCAGATATTTTTCAATGATTTTTGGTCTCAGGTAATGAATTTGGATTTGGCTAACAAATATTTAGTGGTTTCAAACGCTAATGTAACACAGCTATGTAGGGAGCCAAAATTTCAAAGATATTTAACTCAGCCTTTGGTGAGTTTTTGCCCTTTTATAGCACTATCTTAAAATTGAGGGCAGCATCCAGAACTATTTATGTGGTCTTCTGTAGGGACCTTAGGAAAATCAAGCTTTTAAAAATATAGCTGTGTATCATTCCACGATCAGAAGGCTAAAAAGAATTCCATCTTCAGAAAGACAACCTCTGGCTTTGAAGTGCTAATGAATTGTCAAGTTCAGAGAAATAAACCATTCTTTCTAATGTTCAGAATGTCTTTTGGAGAGTGAAATAGAACCTGGACACCAACTGTAAGAAAATAAGTTTGGCAAAAGTATGAGGAAAACCCCCACCAGTTTCTCAGAGGAAGTATCTTTCCTTAGATAGGTGGCTAATGATACAGGTGTTGGGTATTTTCAAGCGTTACTTTATGGAAGCAATTCATAATGAAGATGAAAACACTTGGTTTTTCCATAACATGTGGAAAAACCAAGTGCTTTCATCTTTGATACAGATGTTCATAAGTGAGGTGATTAAGTTAGGAAGGCAGGGCAGACTTGGCATTGAAGAAGATAAATGTAATTTTTAAAAGTCCAGGTGGTGTGGGGAGTGGTTGTTTTGCCTCCTGGACAATACTAAGGGGGTTGGTTTGGAATTTGAAGGGGGGTATGCTTTAAACATGGCCTGGTCCATATCAGGAGATCAAATGATGGTCAGATGTTGAAAAATTGTATCAATGTCTTGTTCTTGGTGTATTTTCTTTTGTTTATCGTGTAATACTTAAAAAAGAAAAATGATCACAGGGCATTTTTTACTGTTTCACCAGTGATCTCCCACCCCCAGCCGGAGATGATTGACTGTCTTTATTTCTTGGGGAGATTGAGACTTAAAAAGAGTCTTCTCTTCCACCTAACCCCAATTGATAGGAGTTCTCCAGCTGACAATTTCAGGAGGTTGTTGACAGATTCCATGCAAGTGTTCTTTTTGTTTATGTAGAAAGAGTACTGGTTTCTTCAACTGACTAATTAACACAGAATCTATTACTTAAACCACTTCCATTCCACTAAGAGATGAAAAGAATTCCCTTGGTATCTAGACCTCTTGTAAACCTTTAGTGTTTCGGAAATGAAGAACACAAGTGGACTTTTGAGATGCAGCTGTAGTACACACCTGGGCATGAATTTCAGTCATCATCTTTGCTCGCTGGGCATAGTCATCATATCGCTCCAGAAGCAGCTTGCCAGCTTCTGCATTTAAAGCAGACTCTGGATTGGGTACGATCAACAGGCACTTGATGGTCTAGGACAAGAGGAAAGAATGTAAAACTGAATCCAAATAAATAGAAGTCATAAAACATGAAAAGAAGCAATTTCAGATCACTGGGCATGCGTACAAGAATAAGCAAATCAAGAAACGGTTTTCAGGAAGCTGGTGGATTTTTGCTCAGCACCACTCAAAAGTTCTACAGCAGAGTTCCCCTCATGCTCCCACTTGACACAACTGCCACATTAGGGGAGTGAGCATCCCTTAAGACCACCTTACATGTGACATTATAAGTGCATGATATCATGCGCATGCACGATCTCATCGGAAACAATATTTCATGAATGACAAAATTTGGCAATGAAAATTTACCTTGCACGGTGCATGCACATACCAGTGACAGTGAATATCATACACTGCAACCTGCATGTATCTGCTGTTTTGAGAATGCAACCAACCCTGCAGATGTTGTACAAGTCACCATAATACCAACCCTTAAAAAACATACTACTTTCTGCTTCTAGATTTTTGACTACTTGTGTCCCAGGGTTCCATTAAATAATTGCACGCACAACATTTTATTATCTGTCTACTTTAATATGCTTCCAAAGTGCCCGCATTTCCCAGGATTGTGTTAATTTATCATAATAAGATTTTTTAGCTTTGAAGCGGAATCTCCAGATTTCACATAGCAAGCCTGGCCGACGAGTGTTGATCATGCATGAACGATGAGAAAAAATTAGAACATGTTCTATTTCTTTGCTGCACATGATACCGTCATTTTGGGGGATAACATTTCTGACGAGACCATGCAATGTGCATGATATTAGGCCCGTGTAAGGTGGCATTTACAAACAGCACCATCTTGTGTGCAGTGGTGGGAGGGAGTACAACTAATAAGGTATTTGGGTGTGGAGTTGAATCCACAACAGCATGCAATCATAAGTGGTTTTATTTTATATAGTTTATTTTATATAGTTAGTTTTATATATTTATCCAAACTTCTTTAAAGCATTCTTCTTAGATGCCAATTTATACCAAGATTTTATACCTATTGATAGCAATATTGTGATTAAACCTATTGCAACTTATCCCTATTGACTATAGTGAATTGTATAACATGGCTGAATGGCTGTAAAATAACTTCGCCTTTTCCACAAAAAATATTTAGTGCACGATCAGTTTCATTACAAAAGTAACATCCTCCAAAAGATGTTACTTTTGTAACAAAACTGGTTGCTTAATAAATATTTATGTGGAAATGGCAAAGTTTAAAATCATGGATTTCCACAAAGTGCAGCCGCAGTTTCTTTTATTAATGTTTGTAATAAGATCGCAGGCAATTCACCAAATGGCATTGGTGTAATCATCTTAAAATTGAGTCATAATTAGAATAACTTACCAGAAGAATGTGCTTAATTCCATAATCACATTTCCAATCCTTCTTGAGCGTGTCCACACATATCTCACCGGATGACGCTACATTTGGGTGAAAGAGTCTTGTGAGGAAAAATGCACGAGGGGGGGCAGTCGGAAAATCCTTTCCAAGGGCCAGTTTAACTCGAAAAACCCCTCCAGTGTAAGGTGTCCCAGCTAAAATTAAAATAAAAGTCAAAGTCTTGTCTTAAGTGGGAAGACTAACCCCTCATCAACCACATATCCATATAGCAATACATATACATACAAACAAAAAGTATTTGGTATTTTACACACACATGCAAGATTAATGAAGTAGTACATAATATAGCAAGATAAATTTATTACGATTCACGAAAAAAATCATGAATTCCCAGCAGAAAATGCAGAGTAATTATAACAATTAACAGATTTCGACCCTAATACTGGATTGTTTTAGTGCATGGTGGGTGAAGATATTATAAATGGCTGAGGGGACTGATTTCACAATGCACAATAATCCAAGTGAAATTCAATGTTTCATTGGCAGAGGTCGTGGCAGCCCAGTGGGTTGAGCACTTGACTACTGAATTGGGGAATCTGGGTTCAATTTCTTGGTGACTCTAGCTAAAACCATCCTGAGAGTGATTTTCTATGTACATATCAGGCATTACTGGGAAACTACTGACAGCATAGAGAAAGGAACTGCCCTCCCCCACCTACAGTGATGTGAGAATTCCCTAATACGCTTGGGCTCAGTATTAAGTGAACTCTACTGTTAACCATCAAACCAGACTGCTTACGTTCTAATTTTTATATAAATTATTAAATAATGTCATATCTCATTTAGGTATGCTGTTGCAGTTAACTCTATTCAGAATTTTAAAAACTTTTCAACCCACAGAAATGACTTTTTGGGATTATTATAGAACTATCAATATCACAGTCCACCTACAAGAATGTCATGTGAAGCAAATGAACTTCCTCCGGGAAGAGAATAAAATTAATATAAGCATAAGGCTATTAAAGAAATGGTGAAGCAGCTAAAATGTAATGTACATTGTTTTAGTATTGCATTTCAAATTTTATGCATGCTTTTTTATTACTTTTCAATTTGCCACATCTATGTTAATAAATCTGTTCTACCTAAAATTTATACAATTTTTTTGTTTCATGTAACTACATATTTCATATTCCCTTTTATATTTCAGTGTTATAGAGTATTTGTTTTATTTTGAATTTTCAGGATACTTTATTATCCATCTACTTGTACAACTGGGCAGCAGCCCATATTTGCAGGAATATAGACATATATGTTATGTGCAATAAATAAATACTAAATATTTATCCGACCATACATATTTACAAAGAGAATAAGGAAATGATATTTTTTTCAAAAACTAATGAGAAATGATCAAAGAAAATTAAAAATATAAGTAATGAGAATTTAAGTAGACCTCTGGGATATAATGGGCAAAGCTTCTTGTTAGCATCTGGACTTTACAGGAAATTCATATCAGAATACAATGTTACTTGTGAAAGAAAAATAATGTTACAAAATTCGTTCAAATGTTCTAGCAGTTGGCCTTAAATTAACAAAAGAAGTGGAAGATAGTGCCAGTCATTAATATTGCGTAAGACCTTTCTTATGCATACTATACTTTTTTATGCAGTAGCTGATTCATTTTAGTTTACTCGTCATAAACTATAGCAAAACAAATATTTTCCGGGATGAAACTTTTTTTATGTCGTATTGTAGACCAATCGCAGTTAGCCTTTAATTAAAGTAAGGTGGGCAGTCAAGTAGTTAGTAAAAATTGGAGCGGTAAGTCAAGTGTGCGACGTGCGGAACAAAGGCAATATACCTTATCTATGTTAAGTAAATAACAACAATGCTTATTATCTACAATGTATTCGCAATATTCAACAAAGGAGGAGTTTTGAAAGATAAAAACTAATACAGCTAACTCATATTATCACTTGTGTAATAAACAATCGTATTGTACGAGGTAGGGAAAAATCAAAAAAATAAATGGGTTAAAATATAATAAAAATTAATTTGTCATCATTTTTCAAATGAAGTCTTCCCAAATAGAAGTAATGATAACTTATAATATGAATATAAAAAGTCATGTTCCAAAATTTCATTTACTAATGCTGGAGCACTGCATTAACTACAGTTTCAATGCATCAAAGTAGAAGAGGAGGTGAATATATTTACTTACAACTATATACAAAGTGACCATTAATAAACTGACATTTCCACCTCCACAACCAAAACAATATTAGCATGTCTTTTGCAAGATCATTATTTTTCACCGATGCTTAACGTACCTGGTCCTTCAATGTAAGCCTGAATATCCGTTACATCTTGATCGTTTAGAATCACCTTAATCCCTTCTGGAGGATCATTTGCCAAATCGTGCATCTCTTTGGCAATTCTTCGAATGATCTGAGGCGACAGATTCTCAACATTTGACGCCTACAGCACGTAAATAATAAAGAGGAATATTTAGTTTAATTACCTGGTCAATTATATAGGTTTCATCAAGAAGTTCATTAAATAAAGCAACCGTTATAAATCACTTTTGCCAAGTATCTATGAAATTTTCTGATATATACATATATATCATATTTTTACCGAAGACATGATGGACATTTCCTCGACCGAATTAAATCTCCCTTCTCTTTTCTTGCAGAACGCTTATTGTCACCACTTAATAAACAAACTTTTCAGACACAAATACGTCACTTTAGTTGCTACCAGATCACCAACCAGCCACAACAGCCACAAGCAGCTATGGCTATGGCAACCGTTTTTAAATCGACCAACCAAATTTCACTTCAGATAAACTCAAACCCAAAAGTAATAATTGACTCATTTGTATTTAGTCAAATAAATAATTACAACATAATGAAACATTTTTAAATCAATTTTTTATTAAAAACACCTGCTTATAAAGAGCTTCCATAGAAAATAGGTTTATGCTATTTTCTCTCAGTATCTGCACCCAATGTGGTTAAAAAAGTAACTCAACTGAAATAACTGACGTAACGGCGATTCGTTGAGGCTTCTATTATTTGAATTGTGAGCTAGTGTTTTCTCTTCAGCAAATTGTTGAATGGAAATTGTTGGAGTGCTTTTTTGTGCGAAATAAAACAATAATTTGCTATCGAGAAGTCTTGATAAATCAAGCACACTTTGAAAATGTTTTCTAAATTGTCTACATTCTATCAATGATTGACCCATAGTTTAAACATGCAATTCTAGCAGTATTTTTCTTTATAAAATCTTTAATTGAATTTTACATTTTTTTCCATCGTCCATCATTTTATATGCTCTAAAGACCTTCAATTGCTACAAGTGATGGGAGACTTACCTTCTCAGCATGAGCAGGTATTAAAATTTACTTGCCGCATTCTTTCAATTCATTTATAAATAAGTTTATCTGTCCTAAATTTGCACAATTGAAGCTAGCCCAATTATGATTTTCGTTCTTAGGAGGTGATGATGGCAGAACTCAAGCAGAAGTTAGAAGGTTGGCGTGAAGTGATTATTCCCTTTCGGTCCATACTTTTGTGGAAGAACCCATGGCATACAATAATTCTACTGTCATTTGTGTCCTTAATATTCCTGTGAGTAGAGAATGGCTAATTGATCATTTTTTATAGAATACTTTAACTCTTTTTAGATGTCGGTTTTATATAGAAATGAGTGCACATGAAAGCAGCATTGGGAAGTTAGAAGAAAGAAATTCACTCCATAGTTCGCTGTTAAATTGACATTCATCCCTTGATTGACATTTATTATTATGCTTAACAGTAAATTCCTCCCCGGTTTTAGCCAGCCTTGAATTCCATGAAAAGGAATATTGGATTAAGTGTTATTCTATTATGAACTATCTATTCTATGTATAAGTCCTATTTCTAAAGCCAACTCGGTCATCTAATTCACCACTTGTTACAATAGACATTTGGTCTAACAAGCTTAGCTAGAAAGAAAAGTATGTAAAGTGTAAGGTATTGTAATGCATAAGGGAAGGACGTTTCTGACCAAACCTCACTTTGCTGGAATTGGCAAGAATAGGCCTAATTATTGGAAAGAAATTATACCATGTCTATGCCGGAATTGGGTGATATTATTAAATATCTAAACTTGGGTTATTAATTGATTTCCTTGCATCGGATATTCATTTTGGGCAAATGCATACTGGTGATTGGTGTTACAATATAAGATAAACAAGGATTAGTTATTTACTGAGGGTTATTATTGCATTGTATAAAACAATCGTATTGGTTCACACCACTAATAAATATGAATACAGCTTCCTAAATTGGTATAAATCAAAATTGTTTTATCAGTGTGCACCAAACATTGTCTTTTTTTCATTTTCTGATCAAATAAAATAACTTATTTTCGTTCATTTAAACCTGGTATGACATGAGTGTTGCCTTCCCAGGTAAGGTTTCTACAGGAAAGTTACATTTTATCGTTAGACAATCAGAATCGTACTGCCGATCTTGTGACACAATTTTGAAAAGTTTTTTCACTCCATTCAACTACTCTAGAAGTACCTAGTTTTTTCGTATTCTGTATTAGTGTATGCATCAATGAATTTAAGAGTTTCCCATTGGTTATGTAATTTTTCATGCACCTTTAATCAGTGTGTCAGTTTTCCTTAATGTAATATTTTAAAAGTATCAATGAAACGTATGCAATTTCCTGGTATAGGAACTGGTAATTTTGGTAGTAGAGCTACCCACTTAATCTTTCTCTGAGGTGACTCGCCCACCTTATTGAATAAAATTTTTCTCTTACAAAAGTGAGCTATTAGACTTAGGTGAATCCTAATAGCTCACTACTAGGAGATCTTTCAGACCTCTTTTCAAGAACTTCAAAAATCCTGTCAGTTTATATGCCTACATTGTTAAGCTAGTTCTCGTTATGAAGCAGAACTTATTCTTAGTTGAATCCAATTCTCACTTCCATAGCCACTAAAACTCATAACCGTATTTATTCACCTGACCACCGCCACCTTTTCAACTATGGCATTTGTGTCAAATTATATTGCAATTTACCAAGTTCACTTAACGTTATTAAAGATTTTCATGCATTTTAAAGAATTTAAAAATACATTTAATTGAGAAAGCATCTTACAGTACAGGAGAATGTATGGCAGTATGTTAATAGTATTAAACTGTACCTGATAGTGCCTGTTTCCATATCCTAAAGTGACTAGGAGGACTTTTGCTTCCCAAAAGTCATGAATGTGATTTATAGGAAATAGTTTCCGGCGTGACTTCGTGGAACTGCTTCATGATTAAATGAGACACAACTTTGAAATTCCAC
>WURS02444548.1:0-32690 GCA_011762765.2 Rhinocypha anisoptera
TGACTCGGCTCGATGCTGCTTAACTTCGGTGATCGGACGAGAACCGGTGTGCTCAGCATGATATGGTCCTAAGCTGAGAAGCTACTCTTCTCCTCTAACTTTAAGGTTTAACATACCGATGTTTGAGTGAGATGTAGAAGAGTGTGAAGAAATTAGTACCAACCATATATCAAATTCTATCAGAAATGAAAACCACTCCTGAATCCTGACGAAGAATTAAAAACTCGGTGTCCTAAGCTTTTTTATTTTTTACTTGGCTTGTTTATTTAAAGGTTGTTTACCAGATATCATAGCCAAATCTGGGAATATTCTGGTTATAATTCCACGCCTATTTGAAAATTTCCCAAGCAATCTTTAGGGCTTTTTTTACAAAATTCACATTTTCTCAAAAAACGCCCCATTAGATCTCGAAGAAACTTTCCCTAAAAATAAAACCCAGCAAGCCCGTTTATCAGATATTAATAATATCATATTATTCATAAATCTGTTTACAATGCTACACCCATTTTAGAAATTTCCCATGTCCCATTTCCCATCCAAGTCGAGAAAAAGAATAAGAAAAAATCTGTTGCCTAAATACGTTACTTTATGAAACCAACCTTAACAAACCTAAACTTTGAAGCTGAGACGTATTACGCAAGTCGATCTCCGCAGAAAAACAATTGAGATAACTGAATCTTCACTTACTCGTGGAGTAACACTTGAAGAGCTTCCAAAGTTTCAAAATCAGCTGATCAACCGACCAGTTATGAATGCGATTCACCAGATGGCGCCAAAGTAAACCAGTTTGAATTTGTAGAATCAGCTGTTTTTGCGCGCCAAGCTCTATGCGAAGTAATTGAGCGCTCGATCGTCACCCAGGGTGTGTGTGTGTGGGGATACAATCTATCTAAAGGTGGCATGATTGGCAATGGTGAGTTGAGCACATACACACTCTCTCTCTCCCACCTTCTCTCCACAACTCTCTCCCACCCGTTTGCCGCCAAAGGTATCGTTCATTTTTCAAAATGTTAATTAATTCTAGCAATGCATTTGAAAATGTAATGTGTCGAAGTGTCTTCTCCCTCTTCGGCCATGGAGTGCCTTGCACACACAGTGATAGGACGCCTGGCCGAGATGATCACCCTCACCCGGCGCCAAGTCCCTCTCTCATCTCTTGGGAACAACACAAAGAAAAAACTCCTCTCTCGACAGGTGCCTGCAATCACTGATCACTGCAGTTGGGTTGCGAGTGGAGTCACCCGGCAGAGTAATGTATATCTTTTTTAGAAAGAAATCCTCATCCAATCTCGACACCGGGATTGGCTGATTACCATTTTTGCAAGCTTGAAAGCTTGCAGTGGAAAGCCGAGATGAACATTTATCTTGTGTTATATCTCTGGATGCTCACACCATGTGTCCAAGTGTTATTGTGGCGAGGATCAAGATGGCGACGAGGGAGGAGGGTAACCCGTCGGTGGTGGTGGGGGAAGAAGAATGTTGTCTCACCACACCACTCACCTCTACTCGTCGACCGGCTCGATCAGTGACTGGATTGGGCACCACCTCGAACCGGTTCACCATTCAACCGCCCATCATCCGGTTAGCCCGTATTCACAGCCAATGCACACCAATCATTTCACATTTTAAACTTTGCTTTTCGCACTTATTTCACATATATATCATCTATACCCATAATTGTTCTCTCTCGTGAATTGTTTCAGGCTATTTAAAATGGGTTAAAATGGCTTTAATATAGATGTGTTTCTAAAATACAGACCAAAACAAACAGTAGTAATAAAAGTGTTATATAAGAAACTGTCATGATTTCTAGTCTAGAGTTATATGAAGCTAAGATGCGTTGAATCAGGGCATGTCGAGGCGCAATGAATGTAGTGCGAGTGTCAATGTCAAGCTTTGCTCGAGCTCGATTTCGTGGGGCGAGTCACCACTTGGTGGTCACATCAATCAAGGGCCAGATGGAGGCGACTCACTTTCCTCGCCGCCCCCTCCTTCCATCCAACACTTTCTTGGTCGTTTCGCCAGTGTTTATAGCTGGCAGTAATCGTTAAACTACACTCACCATGTGTGGAGAAGTGTGAAATCAGTGCAAATAGGGAGGTATTGGAGGTCTAGCACTTGTGCGGGTTTTCTTTCCTATTGCCCTTGGTCTCATGACTCATGAGCAAAGTGGCGCAGCGTGGAGTACGATTTATGGGACCGGCTAGTGGGTGACATTTCTTGTTGCGCACAGTGGGGACTATCGATGCGCAATCGCCAGTCACCTGCCACTCTATGCCTCAGGTGCTGCTGTTTGTGGCTCTCCATCTCCTCCCTCCAAATATTTGCTATTTGTTTTTGTATCTTCATTTTAAAAAATATGATGATAAGCCACTCCTGTGACTAAGGGCTGTGGCACGGTCTTCAGTTGAGCTGCTAGTGGTGATGAGAGAGTTGCGCGTTTTGTTTCGCCATCGGATTGGTCGTGGTTCCACAGAAGGCTCATCTAGTGGTTGGCATTTTCATCCATCCATGATTTATGAATGTTGAGTAGGGCTAGTGTGAGAAATCACCTCTGGCCGAGTGTAACAGTCCTGGTGGTGATAAGGTTGCTCGCAGAACAACGCCCAGCCAGCATCAATTCCATTCCCAACACAGCAATATTCTCCGAGTGAAACTGGGATAAGTGAACGTTATCTTTAATCCTTTGATCTAGCCTCACTTACAACACTCTTGGGTGAGGGGTGGTGGGTGGCTGGCCAAGAACGCTCAGAGTGGAGCGGACCGTACCAAGTGGAGCGAGGGGGGTGAACGAGAGCGCTCCATGTCGACCACGCCCCTTGGCCGCGCTCGGCGTCAAGTGAAGCTCGCCAACGAGTGGGCCAAATGATCGGGTTCGACGCGCCCAGCAATGCTTGGCTCCATGTACCCATTATCACATGACACGCCCAGATCGATTGCTCACCATTCGTCACGAGGTAGAGGTACGATCGAGCGGCAGGGCGTGTCGCGCGATCCAATTGTGTGCGCCACTCGTGATGAACGCACTAGGACACAACTCTATCCATCTCATTCCCAACATACCAGGCCAATGAAGATGCGCAGATGTGAAGGGCCAAATCATCCACCGGAAGCTAGCCTCAATGAGCTTACACTTCATGCCGGTTGCGCACTGTTCAACCGCATCGGTTGCGCTCTGTCTGTTCACACCGCAGAGTTAAGCGGGACCTAGTCACTTCCTGTGCGTCTGTCTGTCGGCACGTCAGCCCGCACCTCCTACTCGCCGAGCACGATATATACGGGCTCTGAGCGGGAGGGTGAGACAAGCGGTGGGTCGGGGGTGGAAGTGGTTATGGGGAGTGGTGGTGCCTCTGGTTGTCACGGTGGCGCCCCTGTCTCCAATAGCACTGATAGCCCAACACTTGTGCCGCATTTCGGTCGAGCTCTTGAATTTGTTACGATGGTGTTAGCCTGCTGCCTGTCATCGTGACAAACTTGGGCCCATGATGGGTAGTGCGTGAAAATTCTGGGTCTGGTGAGGTGGTCAGTGGAAAATGCGTTACATCGCAACCATCGCATGTCGCCATAGTGTTGTGCTAGCCAGTGTTAGCGGGGGCGTTGGTGGGGGGCCTGCCAAACGGCTAAGGGAAGCGCGGTGTGTCGGGACGGGGTCGACAGCTGCCTTGGGCAGCGTCACCAGCCGAGTGCCGGCCACTCCTCTCTACCCAGTGGCTGCGGTGAGCACGGCCAACGCCAGTCACATTCACACACCGCTCTCAGCCTCGTCAACACACGCGCACCACCCTCAGTTTGTCCGCGTCCCAGCCACCGACTAGTCGATTTGTGTAGACCAATTTGGACCTGATTAAATTCGAGCCTCGACTCATTTGGACCACAAACCTGACGCTTGGGTCACGAGAGAAGCAGACACCGACGACACTGGAGCAAGAGAATAGGAGCATCAATTGAATAATCGGCAACAAAAGTGACTTGGTGTGGTAGTATTGTTGGGCACGGTGGCGGCCACGCGGCACCACAAGCAGCACCACTGCCCCCGACAGCTGCCCGTACGGTGACGCCAGCCACCTCGCCACCAGCCACCACGCCGACGCGCTTAGGGCGAGCAGAGTGGAGCGCGCCAGACTCGTTTGACGCCAGCCACTACCGCCAGAGCCACCGGCAGAGAGCTGCCTGGATCTATCTCCCTCCCACTCCTCCCGCCGCGCTCACCACCGCCTCCCGCCTGCTTCAATCCCCTTTGCCCACAGTGTCGCACTCGACACCACCACTGCCGAGCTACCAGTCTGTTTTGGTACTCATCTCGCGCCCCACTAGCACCAACTCAGTGCGCCTTTTCTTTGCACACCAAACAGAGGTGAGATCACAGTGGTACCTGCAGACAACGCCCACCCGTCTGGTAGCTTACTCCATCTAGCTTCCTTGTTATTACTTGTCTCCATTCTCGAAGATTGTACAAGTCCCCTAGGTCCCACTGACTCGGCCAGGTGATTGGAGTATCACTAGCATTTCTGCCACCCCAACATTCCTTTGTTTACTTTCCAACTGTCATCAGTGGTGCTGCTCACCAACCACCCAACCAACCAACCACCACTGGTGGACGGCGACAATTTCCTTGTGTGATTTGTCTTGCTGCTCCGACGACGTCCCTCGCTTGATTGTTCTCTCACTACCCTGTCAACAGGCATCAAAGCGTCTTCATCGCAACAACAACAAAAAAACAGGTAATGTGGTCTTCACTCGTCATCTACTGTCAAAGATGAATTGCATTACAGACTGTTACCTATTCTGGTTTCTGGGATGATAAGCAGAGTAGCTGGCAGTGGTGTCCAATCTGCGCCAATTGATTGATTGATATAAACATAGACACACTTATGCGAAATGGAATTGAAGTTCAGGGTAGTAGTAGGCCGAAGCAATCGCATTGCTTATCACCTTTGCCAAACTGAGTTTGTTGTTGGCACACTCAGCTACTCAGTGTACGATGGTCATTGGCAGACACCGACACCGTGGCTTGAGAAAAGCACTTGCCTCATCAGCTGGGTGGCCGGTGTCGGTGATGACTCGTGATGCGTGCGCCATGCGATAACGGTCCGCCGAGCGAGTTGGCCAAACACACGCTAGACCTGGCACTGGCGAATTGAATTGATGCACGCCGCGTATATGAGCACAGAGGAGTGTGCCATCTCTGCATCGCTTACATAACCTCCTTTTAGTCGGGGGAGTTCGTTATCACATTCCGAATCCTTCAAGGCCTCCAGTATGTGTTTGTGCACACACCAGTGATGTCAATGTTGCTGACAGTTCACTATTGGGGCACACCGGTAGGACATCGATCGAAGTACTCAGGACCCTGTTGATCACTCCCCACACACGTGTCGTATTTTATCCGTTTTTTTTGTTTCAAAGCATGTTTTGTTCACTTTTTGTCGTTTTTGTCTACTAGTTTACTAGTATAAGATAAAATGCCTGGATGAAACTGTGGATTGCTCTCTCGAGCTGACCATCCGGAACCAGTGTGACGGCAGTGTGATGTTGTTGGTGGTGGTGTTGGCGATAATTCGCGGGCGTGTTTCTACGAGTGGGCTCGGAAATCGATGGCATCGATTAGTGTGCTCAGTGCGTGAGTGTGGGGCTCGATTCTGCCCAGTGGGAGCGCGCCGCATCCCTCCACACCCAGTGGGCAACTCCATCAACCTGTCCACCCGCCACCTCCACCCGGCACGCAGTACTCGCCATTGTCTGTTTGGCTTGGCCAGGACTGTTCTCCCAAATGGCTACCACCGCTAGCCGGTCTCTGTCAGTGACCGCGCCATTGCGTCCGCCGAGTGTCCGGTACGCCGTGATCTCCCCACACCTCAAACCCCCGTCGCAGGTTGGCAAACTGGGTGCCGCCCTCGCTTTGGAGTTGTCAATGGCCATGGTGTGTGGTGGGTGTATAGCTTTTAGAGAGATATATTGCCGAATGGCACTTTACCACCCAATGCAGGCTCTCGTTTCACTTCATTCGAATCGCCATTTCCATTGGCATATAGCATCTATGCCGGGCGAGGTGAGGGTAATTCGCTCAAGATGCGCAGCTTCGGGGCGGTGGTTCACATTCACGGTGTGTCGCAATGGGGATAGCAACACGCACACAAAGAAAATTCAGGAAATCTCAACTCTATTTTATAAAATCAACTCGTTTTAGACTTGATTTATCCCTCTGTGCCATTTGACTTGTCAATTTGAGAATCAAATTAAGCAAGTTTTGGAACAAAGATCAATTACTCTGATTTTGATTGAAAATCAGATCCAAGTTGGCATGTAACCTGCTACAGAGAGCTAAAAATAAACGAAAAAGATGTTGATTTTAAGATTTTCGAAAGTTTCTTCTGTGTGCTGTGCAGTCCACTGGTTCCGAGTGATGCATTGAAGCTCCACTGGCCACTCGAGTCCGCAGTTTTGTCACAATTCCACATGTAGAAAAAATGTGGAGGTCTACTAGTCCTCCTGTCGGTGCACTGCACCGTGTGAGTGTTGCAAGTGCCAGCAGCATTCTCCAGTAGAGCAGGGATGGACGCTCGGTGGTGCCGATATGAGATCGAGATGGTGGTGCTCACTCTCCATGGTGGCACTTGTGGTGGTGGTGGTTTTTGTGGCGGTGGGGCTGCTTCATCACTTGTTACGTAACCTCGTGTCGCAGATTGAGATCGAGTGAATACCCTCATGGGCAGAGCTCAGTGGATATACAGTGTTGTGTCTCTAATTGAGCTGCCGGGCGCCACAATTAGTTGACGGGCTAGACATGCACTCTGTGAACTCTGTCGCAGTGTTCATACACGTGGCTAGTATCAATATATACCCAAAATATCTATTCGTACTCTGTTGAAATTAGGTCTGGTATTTGATTTGATGCAATTCTTGTATATAAGCACTAATGATTTTGGGGGTGGCTCTCTCTCTTTCACACACACATCCGTCCGCATGGGAACTCTGTCTAGTTGGTGGTGGTTGTCTCTCTCTTTCACTCACTCTCTGCCACCATGTTATTTCTTGTGAACACCTCCAGTGATCCGGAAGAGTCGCCCGCTCGGTTCAGGCCGAGAGGGTGGCCACTGGCAGCGATAGTAGTTGACAGTGTTGGTAGCTACCTTACTGCCACTCTGGTTAACCCTTCTCTCACGCACTGGCAAGCCATAAATCAAGCGAAATGCGATACTGCTGGTTCACTGGGCGACCAAGGTGCCAATTGCTTCTTGCTATACTCCCATTCTCTCGTCAGTATATCGACCCACCATCTTTGTTGTGTTGCGCTACCGATTGTCGGTGCCTCTCACCAAACTTTGACTCGTATCTCGAACAGAATCTGATCCAAAAAGAGGTGCAATCTGGCAGCGAGTTACTCAGTGGTGGTGGGCAAGCTCGAATGGATCAAATAATGACAGTTCATGGGATAATGATTGATACTGCCATCGACATGATTGGATCTAATTGGGAGCGACATTGGTCGGCTGCCGTGTGTCGTTGCATGCGTTGCTTGGTGGTGGTATGGTGGCCTGAATCGACCGATCGATCACTGACCGACGTCGTGCCGATGGGTGTGCGTGGCTGGGTGTGTGGCCTGCATGCCAGCCACTGCGTGATGAGTCGCACTACTCACACCCAACCACACTGGATTCCCACCAATTTGGCCTGAACACGGAGCACAGTGGGGACGAGTGCTCCACTCTACTCGGCGCTCTTGGTGGGAGTGGCACGTGCCTTTGTCTCGATTGCTCGCTCGGTGGCGCCATTCGTGCGTGCCACGTACGTCATGTGTGAGCGATTGAGGTGGTGGCGCCCACTTGGGTGCGTCGTCCTTGTCGAGATTGCGGGTGATACTAGACGAAAGAGGCGGGGCCCAAAAAAAATTACGTTTATATACTATCGACTGAAGCAATTCAATTACTTCGCTAATTATAACACTATGTCAACAATGTGCGATGAACAGATTCTGTGTGGTTGTTTTGGGCGCCACTTCTTTCGGAAGTGTGGCTACGCCACCGTTGTTGCCCCTCGTGTCTTCCGTTTCATATTAGCAAGTTAGTTTCAATATTTTTTTGTTTTTGTTTGCTTCTATTCGTGGTACTGAATTACCACTCTCACCGAATGTCGAATTTCAACAAAATACCAATACCCAATGACTGGTCCTGGCTGGCTGACCACTTCTGATCATGATCAATGATGCAGTCCCCCGTTTATATATGCGTGTGCGTTTGCGATTTACACCCAGATTGTGTCCACAAGGCGGGGTGGTGACACTCGTTGGGAACACCATCATCGTCACGCAGCCATTGTGGTTAGCTCAATCGCACCCGGTTATCTCCTTCTACCGCCCGGCGGCTATCGCCAGCTGGATGGCATTGTTGTGTTTGATTGCCATTGGCGACGATCGCCAGGGATTGACTCGAGGGCTCTCACAGTTCTCTGGGGAAATTAGATAAAACACCCTACCTCGAGATTTGCTAGAAACTGTCCTTGTTTATAATTATTATACTTTTCTCCATCGGTTTAAAAGGTGCACCATGAGGTTAGAAGTTGTGTACTAAACCACGTGGGCTAACTGTCATAATCCAAGAGTCAGGGTCATCCATCCATAGTGGGAAAGCCAGTTTATTTGTATGTGTGGTATACTACGGCAATGGTAGAGAGAATTCATGGCTGCACGGCCCAAGAGGGTCACTTCACTCACACTCACCATGTGTGGACTGTATCTAATTGATATCGTTTTTAATTATCATCCTCACAGATCAATCCACCAGTCGGACGTCGTGTTGTCGGAGTTGGCCAGCCAACACCAAGTCTTGTCGTGGTCGGCCTCTCCCTGCATACGCCCCATTTTCAAACACAAGCTAGCTCTCTCTCTTTCTCACTCATACACGACACTGGTAGACAGAGAAGTGAAGTGGCGGGAGGGAACCGCGTCGACCGACCGACCACTTCGGTGCTCACTGCCTGCTGCAGCTGTATGCCCACATTGCCCAGTCCTCGTCGTCGACTGAGCGTCGAGCGCGCGCAAAAAGCAAAAAGCGGACACGCCAAACGTCAAGTGGGGAAACAACAACCACCGCCTGCCTCGTCGTCTCCCTTGCGCCTCGCCTGTGTGGTGGCTTGACTACACCTTCCTCGGCTCGAGTGGTGATCGTGGCTCGGTGTCGCTCGGCAGGTGCTTCCACACAACACCCTCCTCCACCACCGGGTAAAGGTCAGGCCGCGCTCGCCCCCTCCCGTCCGTGCTCGTCGCACCACCCTCCACGCCACCACGGGTCACTCGGTGGTGGCTCATGAGTGAGCCTTTCACTGTTCAATCCAACTCCACCGCTTCCTCTTGGTCGGAACTGTGCAAGCGTCAATCGTCACTTACCGGCTCGGTTTTGCCATCTTCGGCCACAAATGTGACCACCGAACCAAGCAGTCAACCATCGCGTTCCATCCACCGGATGATGTCAGCTGCTTCGACTGTCAACTCACTCAAGTCGGATTTGTTTTGGATGAAACTCTCGCAAGCAAACAACGCTAGTGGCTATAACTTGAAGAATAGCGGCCTGTTTGCGAGTGGCACGTGCAAATCGAGCAGTCCACAGCAGCAATACCAGCAACACTTGGCGGGACGCAGCCAACAACCGAATCGAGTCGGGTTGAACCAGTCGGGAGCCGGCGAGCAGTCGGCCAAGTCTGCCGCTCTCACGTGCAACCAGTGTTGCATGACCTTCACCACTCGTGAATCTCTGCGCACTCACCTCTCCACAGTCCACATGTTGCCCTGCTGCTGGAACGACTGTAAACAGAGCTTCACCAATGCCAACGCATTGCGTAAGCATCTGGATACACACGTGACTCAGCTCGAGAATGACATAACCATGACGGCGGTGTTGATTGTACGCCAAGCTGCCATGCGCGGCAACCAGGATGGAGTCGACCAGATGGGTGTCGACGAGGATGATCCTGCCGCCATGCTCGGACTCGACGATAACGATGCCAGCTCGCTCGTCGACCCATCACAACTGGTCGACAATCACATCAAGATCTCCAACGATAGTTACGTTAGCAATGGTACTTATTCTACCTCACTAACTAGGATTTTATATAATCATTTACTTTTCATTCCTCTAGGTTCTCAAGTTGCCCTCTCCATCGTCAACAATGGAACGGGAAAAAAGAGAACAAACGACTTCGGAATGACTAATTCCAACAAAAGGTGTGATTGATTAAAGCGTCTTCGTCTAACACTAAACTTGTTTACATGTCGAAAAAAACATTTTTTGGGTAACAATGCAAATAGTTAATAGCGTCACTTAGGTTGTTTTCTTCACCGAGACACAAAATTTGTTGTAGACACAATTTTCGGATTGCTTTCTCACGTAACATGTTAAAAGAAACTCTTTAAATTGTAGCAGTAACTTGATACTTGATAGCCTGTAATGTTGATGTTTGTGATCAGCTGTAAGGCTAGTTGGTTCCTCTGTTTTGTTTGTTTTTAGTGTTCTACTGACAGTATTAGTGCTGTACTGATACATTGTTTTGTGACTTGCAGAATGAACGCATCTCCGTCGGTCTCACCAACGTCGAACCTCTCCTTGCTAAACACAAGTTCGGCGGGTTCTCCCATCACGATATCGGTGACATCAGCCTCACCCAACAATCACCATAATGCCAAGAAGATGAAAATGACCACTCCGCAACAGCAGCAACAACAGCAGCAGCAGTATCTGAAGAGTATGGCGGCGGCTGCAAATAAGCAAGTGAAACAGGAGATGGCCAACAACCACACCGAGATTCTTAGCTCTCCCATGATTTCGACGACGCCCACCACTCGTGCCACCAAGGCCAACAACACGAACGGTACAGGAGCGGGCACGTCCAACATGAAGAATTCGGTTCAGCAACAACAACAACAGCAGCAGCAAGGTGGGCCGGGCAACATTACGGTGGTGTACCCGAGCATCTCTCCACGCAACTACGTGTGTCCGGTGCCATCGTGCAACGCAGCCTACACCAAGTCGAGCCACCTAACGGCTCACATGAGACGGCACACCGGAGAGAAGCCATACGCCTGCGACTGGCCCGAGTGTGGGTGGCGATTCTCCAGGTCGGACGAGTTGTCACGCCACAAGCGATCTCACACGGGCGAGAAAACCCACCTCTGTCCGTTCTGCAATAAGGGCTTCTCTCGCTCCGACCACCTCAGCAAACACCTACGCGTCCATCGGCAGGAGTTGCCGGACAATCTCGACGTTCGTCATATCATCAAGACGGCGCGCATGGGCGGCGGACCCGAGCTCGCCGAGGATCCCGAGTTGGTAATGACCCTTAAGCGCTCCGGCGATGCTAATAACAATAAAGCAAAGTACCTCAAGTTTCAGGGTGACTTAGAGTGAAGAACTCGGCCGCACCATAGCATTCCAGATTCCGGCAGCCACCTTGGCTCATCCCAGCACTACCGACCTCTCTCTCTCTCCCCCTTTCTTTCTCCCTCTCCCTTCACCCATTCCAAGTCCAACAGTTGTGTGGATCTGTATTATAGCACGGCATCGCCATCTTGTTACGTGGACACCTCGAGTGACCTAAATGTATCCCCATCCATCCTATGACCACCGTTAGGCCTTTCATCTCCCTGAATTATTTTTCTACCTGTTGCACTCTTGGCGCCAATTTCAACACTTTTTTTGTTGTTGCTTTCTCATTATTATTTTATTATTATCTTTTTCTTTATTTCTTATATTATTATAACTATTTCTCAAATTTTTATATATATATTTCACCCTCCTTACACTTTCATAACTGATTGATCTACTGCTAACAACAACACCACCACTATATCGACACTTTTTAATTATTTTTAGTTTAATTATTTTTTACAACTTTTTTTCATTATTATTAATTATTATTATTATTATTATAATATTATTGTCAAAGCAAATTATTTTTCCCATCCCGTGTACAGAAGTTACTTTTTTATTATTTAAAAATTTGTTTTTTCCCTTTCCAGTTGTAGGCACACCTACACCCACACCCACACCAAGACGCTTATTATTTGTGTATATCTATATTCTTTTGATTATTCTTATTATTTTCTTTTATATAAAATGTTTTAATTGAGAATTGATAAATTATTATATATATTATCTATATAAATGATGATTTAGTGATATGACGACACATTTCTGTATTATTAATATATTATCATTATTATTATTTTACTTATATTTTGTTGGAATGCAACACCAAATTGATTGAATGGATCGATGAACTTCAAATTGAAATGAAAAAGACCAAAAACAAGTTGCAAACATTTTCTTCTTCATTATATTAAATATATAGTAGTTTTTGTTGCTTTCAAAACATCCACCTCTCACTCAAAGTATCTCTCTCTTTCTTTCTTTGTGTAAATAGTGATTTCAATGGAAACCCATCCCGCCACCCTCCATGCCTTTCTTGTACTTTTTCACCTTTCTCTCTCTCTCTCTCTCTCTCACTCTCCCTCTCATTCCAATCTTATTTTCCCGATTGACCTCCCATTTCTTCTTAATTCTTCTTATTAATACGTTTCATCGTCATCAACAACAAAAATAATAATAACGACAACAGCAAAATGATTGCAATGAT
This sequence comes from Rhinocypha anisoptera, assembly GCA_011762765.2. Classification (NCBI taxonomy): domain Eukaryota; kingdom Metazoa; phylum Arthropoda; class Insecta; order Odonata; family Chlorocyphidae; genus Rhinocypha; species Rhinocypha anisoptera. Next base: position 12,625 of record WURS02444548.1, read on the forward strand.
TTTTATTTCTACTTGAATTGATGAATGATAATAATAATAATAAAATAAAAATAATAAACAACAATATTAATTACAATAAATCTGGTTGTTGTTTTTCTTCTCTTTCCATTTCATTTGTAACATACTGTGTGGGATAATTAAGTTTCACAGAGAACGAAATTCGATACGATGAAAGGTGTGTGTGTGTGTGTGTCTGTGGTTTTTGTATATTTTAATTAATGCACTCTGAGAGAGAGAGAGAGAGAGAAAAGCAGATTTTACGATCTACCTTGGTGGTGAAGATATGTTTGGGGGTGACATTCTGTCAAGCACACACAGAAACATGCAAAAATAATCCACTCGAAAAACATCGTGCTCGATCGATATATTTTATTTTATTAAATTGAGAAGATGGATTGCACTAAGTGTGGAATTATCATCAAGGTTGTTGGAGCATCGTTTGCAAGAATGGTTATTCGACCTTCTTCGAGTTCATCGGTTAGTTCAGTTTCTCTCCCGTTCTCTCTTTCTCACTCTTTCTCTCTCTCTCTCTCTCTCTCTTTCTCTTTCTCTCTCCCTTCCTCGCTCTTCTCTCACACTCGTTCTTACTCTCATCTCTTTTTTCTCCTCTCTCTCTCTCTCTCTCTCTCTCTCTCTCTCTCTCTCTCTCTCTCTCTCCACCTCCCACACTAACACAGTTTGCTTTGTTTTGATGAATTTAATAAAATAATAAAAATATAACCAAATACGTTGTGTGGGTTTCATTCAAAAAAATTTATTTAAATCAAGTTATACATTTTTTATATTTATAATTTTTTACTATATATAAGAAGAAAGAATTTACTCAAAAAAAGTTTTTTCTGTAGTTTTATGTAAATTATTATTATTTTTGAAAAACAAAACCAAAGATTTAAGACTTTGAATTGCAGTTAATTGATAACTTCTCTTTCTCTCTCAATGAGATAACATCAAAAGGAAACTATATTTCATAATCATAATTTATTTCTTAAGTCTTTTTTTGTTTGGGGTTTTCAATTCATGAAAGTATACTTTTTGTCATAATTCATTTGAGTAACTTTATGACTTATTATTATTATTTATCTGAAAATAATCCCACATTTGAAAATAATCAAATCTCCGTTTGTCTGTGGGAATCTGAAAATTTTTATGGGTTTTTTTTTAAAGTTAAGTCGTTTTTGTTTTTTTAAATCCAGGAAACAAACTTTTGTCGTGTACTGGTGTCACAACAAGAAATCAAACAATGTTTCTCTATAGAGTGCTGTCATAGTTCTGTGATTCAAAACGTGACAACAAAAGTGCTTTTCAAGGTATTGATTTGTCATTTTCCATATTTCTTTCACTCACTCTCTCAAAGTGTGTCATAATCATCTCATAACAGTGGCGCGAATCATTGACACGGAATTGAGTTGTTTGGCCAACACAACAAGTGAAATATGTGCGTGTGGGCAGTTGGGCAAAAAATGGCAAAGTGTAAAATCGTTACTTCCAAGATTGTAGCACTTAAACACTTTTGCCAAATCAGTCACTTTCGGGTTGTCTCTCACACACAAACTGGAGAATGTTAGCTCAGTGCCACTAAATGACACAACTGAAATGAACATATGTTAGGGAAAGAATGAAATGTGCGTGTCGATTCACCCAAATTAACATTTAATAAAATACAAAAATCCACACTACACATCAGTTCTCCACTCCATCTGAGCTGTGATGAAAGTAATTCCCGTAAGTTTTCGCTCGCCCGAGGCGCCTCTAGGACTAGTAGCTATGATGATGAAGACGATGCTCACTGATCATCATCGTCATCCTCATCATAGACAATTGACGCCCGGTGGTGCCGAGGATAAACCAATCTAACGGGACTTCGCACGAGTCAATTTGTCGCGATGATAGATTAGTAGCTGTTGATAGGTTTGCGCAACTACACACACTGAGAGTAGAAGCACAGTCACCACTTCAAATCGAGTTGGCATTGACGCCCTACACACGCGGATATAAGAGAAAACTAACAGTCCGAGTGTATGTGTGTGTCATATCGAATCGAATCTTTTTATATACATTAAGAATAATGGGGAAAAGAGAAAGAGAGAAATGTTTCAGTTCAAATCCAATCAAACCGGGCAAATCTTTCCAAAGAGTTGGTGCACTGGATTGCTGGCTAATTGGGCTTTCAGATGTGTTCAGTTAGCCTTGAATTGGTGCCACTTGGGATTTGGCGCCAGATGTGGAGCGAGATTGAGCCGAGTCAGTGGCACTGAGTGGACACCTGGTAGCACACACACACACACACACAATAGACACATATTACTACACACTATAGTGAAAGAAAAGCGACTCTCAGTGGCATGTGGTATCTGGCTGTTTTCTCCCCCTCCCGAATTTCTCTCTCTCTCTCTCACTCTCTCTTTCACATTGCTTGTTCATTTGAGTTTAAATGAATGTCACATTGAATGGAAGCGGAAAGCAAATGGTGTCCAACGAGAACAAGTAGAGAAAGTGAGAAAGAGAGAGAGAGAGAGAGTGAGAATTTTGAGCGAGACACCGCGTCACCATTTGTGACTCGATCACTCAAGCCAATGCGTCATTCGTTTGTGACAGTTGATTTTTGTTTCTTCTTCTGTATATTTATTCAAGCCGTTGATTGGACAAAATTAGCTTCAACTATGCTAAGCGACATAGTCATCATCATCGATCGGCTTACATCATAGACCAACTGGAGACTTATCTCTCTCTCTCTCTCTCTCTCTTTGTATGTGTGTTCACCAATCTAAATCAACCCAATGTCTACTTGGAAGAGGCTGGTCAAGCACCTCATCGTGCCAGTGGAAAAATGCTACTACTTTTGTGCGCTTTGATCGGTGAGTGAATGGGAAGGTAGAAGGGAATAAGGAAAGTGGATAGCGGGATGTGTTGTCGTGGGTGCCATCATCACGCCTCCTTACAGACAATGAAAGACGCGCAGGCAATCAACCACAATTGAAGTCATCCACTGATTGCCGCCTACATGATTCTTCTTTATTCGGATTTTGTTTTCAAGTGCAATCCGCCCGTGATCAATCACCACCAAAAGAGATGCTGTCGTTGCCTCTTATGCAAGAGCACGCTAAATTGAAACATAGTCGGTGAACGCAGAACCAGCCAAAAAATACGGGAGCCAAATTGTGCTCGGAATTGATGTATTCTCCGCATGTCCAGTCTCTGCCAACTGCATCTATCTCGTTGGCTTGTCATGCTAATCTTCATCATTTGGCACTATTGTCTAATGCGCGCACTGTCAGGGCCAGTAGAGTGCACCGGTGCACGCACTCTTCACTCTATAGCCAGTTGTCCCTTCAGTACCTTTACCACACTCATCGTTATCGCATGGTAACACACGGCAGTGCTGAATTCTAATGACCACTGTTGCAGATGCCGATTAGATATTGGGATGCCAGACTTAACGACTATCTCTCTTTCTCTGCTTAAGAAAAACAAGAAAAAAGTAGACCTGAAAGCTTTCATTATCTCTTAATTACATAACCCTCTTTTCTCACGTGACAAAAATCAGATAGAAAAACAAGTTTATTTTTTAATATAAAAATTTGTTGGGTTTTTTCACAGTAAATATACAAAAATATCGTCAATTTGTTTTGATTAAATCTGAGTCGTGAGAAAGAACCACCCTTCATTCTCAATTAGTGTATGATGTTAATAAACCTTGTCAAGGTAAGCACGAATTGCAATAACCCAAAAGCGACGTCTGTCGGAATCAATATGCACATATGGCTTAGGTGTCTCTAGGTAAATGTTGCCAGTACAGAAGGCTCAACACCACCGATGTTGAGTCGACTTGATTTGACTCCTAATGACTAGTTAGCACTGGCTGTGCTTCGAAAGCAGTGGTGGTGGTGGTGTTGAGCAGTACTAGTGGTGCACCCGGACAGTGCTCAGTCTCTCTGACCATGCTCCACCGACCATCCATCTCGGTTGTGATAGCTCCCCATTGGAACCAAGTGCTCTGCGCCAGTCGGTCAGTGGTGCCACTCCAACACGTGCTCTCTCTCTCTCTCTCACCAGGAAACTCTTTGTTATTGTTTTGTTGCTAATTGATTTAATTCTAATTTAATTAAATGTCTCCACCAATGCCGACACCGTGATCGTCACCAGCAGGTGTATCATTGAAACACCTACCGTGTGCAAAAGAGTTTGTGTGAAGGAAAAGTCATCAACTTTCTCTCACTGACTCTATTTCACGATTACTATCGACATGATACTTGTCATCCTCCTTGGCCTGTGTGAGCGCAACCAGTGTCATCTGTGCCAATCAGGTAACCTCGTACCATCGATAGGTGCTTCCCCTCCACAATCAGGGTCTATATTGGGAAAAGGAAGAAGCTTGTTGTCCCCTTCACTAAATCTAACTTCCAAATGCTTATGGTCAGTGCCATTGATAGGTGTGTGTGTGCATCTGTGTATTGACACAACCAGTGTCTTGACTCATACTCATGATTTATGTCTTTTGAACACCTTGATTTTGTCTCTTTCTTTCTCTCTCTCTCTCTTTCACTCTATTGGCAATAGTTTTACCCGTTGTCGTTGACCATCAGCAATATTTATTCAACACAAAAATTGCATGGTTCAAAATAACCCAAAAAAGAACAAGATAAACTTCAAGATATTGTTTTGCTTGTACGGATGTGATTAAGGGTTGATCCATTGTCGTTGCCGTTTTATTGTCGTTCTGAGAAATTCAATAAGGTTTTAACTTAAAATTTGCGTTTGAAAATGATTAAAACCCTGTAAGCTGTAATTAATTGTAGTTTTAGCAATTAATTTATGATCGGAGACGATTCAAAAAAGCTCTGTTATTGACATGAGTTTGCGCCAATCGGCATTGGCATTTGAGGTGCTGGCTAAACCAGCCAATGGAAGATCTCGAACTTGTGGCGGTATCAATCGTGGGCAATGCCAATTCATGATCGCGCTATGTCCGACAAATGGACAATTTGCCTGCCAAAAATTCTTCCCCTATAGGAAGTTTCCGAAACTAGGAGTCTTAAGCAATAGCATGAGTGGTGGATCAACCACAAATCACAAACCTTGAAGGACTTTGATCCTTATTAGAACCACTTGTAGTGGTAAGGGTTGTCTCCATTTATTCCACTAATCTATCTGATGAAATGAGCACCTGTACAACTCGTTACTGCAATGCTTGAGGAATTGTTTGTGGAAACGTTTCACCAGTCGCAACTAGTTGCTCAAAGTGCGAAGTACCCCTGGAGCAAAAGTATTAGGCAATCGGTGTCCATCTCACTCTCTATATCTTTTGCCCACTTAACGTTTCAATCATATTAAATTAGGAGAGCATAAATATAATTGAAGCAAAGAGAGAGAAGAAGAAAAGTCTGGCGACCTTGAGGAGCAAAGCAACATTTCCGAGTACCACCAACCAAGTCACTTCAGTGGAGTCAGTGAGCCAGTGTTAGCCGCGTATGCTCACTTCACCACCCGCAACTGGTATTGTAATAATTGTTACTTCAGAAGCGCTTCTACTCGAAACTAGTAGAGAAGAGAGGGAGGGGGAGAGAGAGAAAGAAAGAAAGAGAGAAAGGGGAAGAGAGTGAGTGCCATTGTCTCATCTGGCGCGCCGGTGGCTCACCGCTTCGGAGGTATTGTCAGTGGCTTGTGCGATGCGTCTCGTGCACTGCCACTGGCAATCGCAATCATCTCATCGATGCGTCTTCACTGCACTCTCGCTCTCTGACACATTGCAATCCGCTGTCCGATACTTCAGTACGTTTCTATCGAAGCAAATCATTACACTAGTTGAAGCAATGCACCACCAATCAATCCGACGTGAGTGTCTGTGTTTCTATTTGTGCATGTGTGTGTTCTTAACAAGTCAGAGTGTTGAGAGGATTTGAATTTATAATTGGCGCGTAATGTGTGCCTTGCGATTAGAGTGGACCAAGCAGTATGGAGTGTTCAAAGCTGGCTTGAGTGACGTGCGTCGCAGTTCGGTGTTTTTCTACTCGATCGAGCACACCTAGTTCCCGTGAGCACCATCTCTCTTCGGTTGACTTTTCCTGCTGTCAACCGATCGATGAGTGCGTGTGCGATCTGCCTGACAATCTTGACCAGACTGGTTGCGGCGACGGGCGCGTGCCCAGCCAATATCGATTTGTTCCGTGGGTACTGAAGCTTGGAATCAGCATGACAAACATCAGACCGACTAATGGCATCGATCAAGTTAGTCCCGAGTTCAATATGGCCTTGTGCGCGCAATGCATGTGCAGCACGTACTCTTATCGATTAACGTCCAGACAATCCACCCACCAAACCAGGGTTGGGTTTTCCACCGCCCTTCACTAATTGACATACTCACCTTGTATTCCGTGTCTCAAGACAAGTGAATGAAACTATGCAATCGAATCTAACCATTCTCTACTTTGTGTTCTCTACAGATACTCGCCCTAGTAAGCACAACTGTAAAATGTGCGCTACCTGTACTCCCCGCTAGTCATTGAGTTGTTTGAATTGGCAACCCACTTGTGCCTCTCGGTATATGGCTTGTGAGTGTATTTTTGCCAATCATTTCACAGAAGTACCAGCTGATTCGCCTCACTTGAATTGAGCTTCGACTGTGTGTTGACATCATTTAGTGGCGGTGGTGAGCTCGAAGGCTCGACTCGATCACCAATTGCACACTTCACCACCCGCTGCTATCACCAACCAGTGTTATCTCATTTGTCGCCGTGTTTTTTGGCCACCCATTCGAAAATCTTTGCTTTTGTCAAGATTTTCTGGTAGCAGTGCTCTGGTGCCGGTGGACCCTATCACCATTCTCATCTAGGAAAAAGTGTGCGCCCAAGTGCTAGTCAGTTGAATGTCGAAGTCTACGACAAGCGCACAGACACACTCTACAACCTTGATCGCGCCCTACTGTGCAAGCTACAAGCCGTCGTCTTCATCGTCCTGTTGATACATAGTTCGACCGACTCTCGCGTTGCGCGGTTGTCATTAATAAAACATTATACAAATCAACTCAACTAGTGCACAACCAATTCGACCAGATCAGCAGTGAGCGTTGATGAGCGGCCACGCTGTGTCACCGCCGACCAGATTCGGGTGACCCACAGTAGTGGTGGTGGAAGTGCCAGTCAGCCGTGAACCATTGCGCGAGCATTACACCAGACCAATTATTCGAACACAGTTCAATCTAACTTCCAGTCAACAATGGCTCCAAGTCTTGAGTGCAGTAACAACGCTGCAAGCGTGGAGTGTGGGCCGAGCACTTGTATCTCGATGCCAGTGGCATCCGAGACACCATCTGTGACAGTAGCTGACCAGACTGCAACCCCGCACAGGCCTAGTCGTTCAGTGCGTAGTCATCGAGCTTCCCGATCTCGACAGAACGCCAACTCGACGCGTTCCCACAACGACTTCCTCTCGTCTGATCTACTCTTCTTCGATGCAAACACTTTCAAGCAGGTGAAACGCCTCTACTGTGGCATGCTTATGGTGGCTATGGCCTACTCGGTCACCATGATTATCATGATGATGGTCCTCTACAAAACCTTACCCGAAACAATTCACTCACTCGAACCGTTCCAAGCTACCGCTCAGGTTGCACCTCCAGGAAATGGTCGGCCTATCCTCACCTTCCACAACGATCCGGAGAACATAAATAATGCCTCGCCTACTGCGTCCGCCAATAACCAGGTAATCGGCACCGCAGGCAATGTAGCAGCCGACAAACCATTCGCACATCTTCGGGGTCGTGAGCCGGCCCGCGCTTATCTGGATCAGATTATCGCCATAAACTTTCTCACCGCCATCCTCTACCTGTTGGCATTCTACGCGGCCCACCGTGAGCTCTACACCTTGACTTTGGCGTTCACATCAACTCTGGCTTTTACCATGAGTAAGTGTCTTGCAGTGTATGACCCTGTCCAACAACAGTGCCATTTTTGCCATGTGGATGTTTACATCGATTGATCCTCTCAGCGTGATGTTTACGTCACGTTAAATTAGTTACACTGAAAATGAATGATGGTACTGGCAACTATGGCGACGAGCCATGCAGCGACTGTAGTTGTTTCTACTGCACCCAAAATGTAGTTGACCATAGATGCATATTTAGCTGAGTTGATGTGGTCAGTGGGTGGCAGTGTAGCCAAATCGATCAATCACCAACAATGGCCATCGCTCTTGCATTACACACTCAACTTTCACTTTTACTCTCGTTGCAGTGTTCTCCGTGATCAAGATTTTCGTGGAAGGCGTTCACTTTCCGAACAATTTCATGAGCCTCCTGCTGCGTGTCTCAATAGTCTTCGTGGCACTGGTGTACCTAGGCCAGTTACGTCGCAAACAACAGTTTATCCGAAGCGCCAACTCGTTCTGGCTCTCCTCGAGTTCATTCCTAGGTCACCCGGCACTGCGATCGTCGCGCATCACACCAAGTCAAACGGCACAACTGATTCGAGACTTCCTCGCTTCATCCACGGTGGCGAACAGCAGCGCCAATAAGACCGATGAGGACCTGGTGCGCGAGTACCAAGACCAGCCACCCAACTATGAAGAAGCATTGCGGTGCCCACCTCCCAGCGTGCTTGAGATTCAGTGTCACATGATGCAACGCAATGCGGCACCAGCTGCCAGTCGAACGAGCAGTCACTCGACCTTGCCGCCGCCACCCTTCGAAGAAGTGAACTCTGGCCCAGTCACACTCACACCTTCCTGTGTATCAATTCCACTAGTGGTAGCAAACTCGTCCACTAGTGATTCGAATGCAATTCTACCACCTCCAGCACCGTCACAAACATTGCCCGAAATCAAATCACAAACTGAACCTTCCCAGTCATAACTCTTCATAGCATTTTCATTTTCTCTCGGCCATAGTCTCATGTGATACTGTGTTGCTTTTCTGTACAGGTGGCAACTATTTTTGTCAAACTTTCTCTTTCTTTTACTTTTTCTTTACATCTCATTTTTTGCTTGGCTACTTGTTGCGCTTATTTTTTTTGCTTATATTAGTTCATTAGAGCACTTGTTTGAAGTTGTCGATGTATAGTTAGAGAAGTTCCCTTGATCATCATCTTTCCCATCATCATCATCTTCTTGATCATCAAAACCATGATGATACATATTGCGCACACCGTTACACCCACAAGTACACTTCACCCCCTTCCCCCCACTTACACACCTCCACTTGTATAGCCCCCCTCACACTGATTTGATAGAAGATGCAAATAAAATGCGAAAATTCGTTTCCTCACCTTGGCTACTAGAGTAAATCGTGGATCATTTATAAGTGAAACAAGAGTGTGGATCGTTATCAGCACTATCGATCGCGTGCGGTCCATGTGTAAATCCATTCACAGTGCTACTACCACTACTGTGGCACAACATGTGCCTGTCTCTTTGTGTGTGTGTAAGTGTGGTGTGGTGTGATGTGCAATTATAGCCCATCTGAGGAGAGAAACGACATGAGGAGGCATCGATGAAAGCGAGAGTCACTCACAAAATCGGCCTTGTCCTTAACCTTGACAAAAACCGCGAACGTTTTTTTGAGTAAAACCATTTTAACTAAAATAGCATGTGTTTGTCTGTTTCAATTAAAACTGCCGTTTAGGGGTTATCTCGGGAACCAAAGCATTGCGATTCAAACATTCATTAAAGGAAGAAGAGAGAGAGAGAGAGAGAGAGAGAGAGAGCGCAAATGAAAATTGTTAAAGCATCAATCGAAATGACTGATGATAATTATCAGTTTGCATCTAGATGCTACTGCTTCTTTCCGCACCTCGACAGATGCCTCGAGATGAATTGAAATGGCATTCATCATCAAGCACAAGTGCAAGTAAATGACAGTTGCCATCTTCATTTGAGTGCACACGAGTTTGTTCACAATTAAACACAGTTCAAACGAGATTAAATGTGTACTTAACACAAAGGGTGCTTTATTAATCTCGGTAGGAGAGGATTAAAAATCGTCACACGATAACTCCACTACTACTAACCACGTGCTCGTGTGAATTAGTGTCTGTGCGTGAGTGAGAGGGAGAATTTTCGCTAATCACTTTTCACACACACGCATTTTCACAGTGGCGTAACTAATCTAATTAAGAGTGAATCTAAGAGACTGAAGGTATTGTGTGATGGTAACAACACAACAGCGTGGCACTGCTTCAATCCAGATTGGACTTGAAATAGGTAAAAATGAATGGATAGAGCGAAATCTCCTTCAAGGTTTGTCAGTGAGGAGTCGAAGTCAGTGCACTTTGCCACGTCCGGCGTCAACGTTCAATTGATGTTTGTTCGACTGTTCGCCGAGAGATTGATCGATTCAATGCGATGGCTACTAGGCGTGATTGCATCCACCGTCCGTGCCGTCACGTGTAGTGTATAGTCTAGTGCTACTGTGATGGCCATATTTGTATCGTCGTCGGCGAAGCCATCAATTAATCATAAGCCGGCATTGTTGGCTCACACCTTACCTCACCTTCCAGGTGTTATGGCATGGAGAAAGAGTTAGATCCATCAGAATTACACTCACACACCCACAGTCTATCACTGTTCAATTTGCCATCATTAGGTCTAACTTTAGGTTTGAAGCCAACGCCAACGCATCTCCCGGGAAAGAGAGAGAGAGAAGAGTAAAATAAACAAAAGAGATTACAAATAATAAAAAAAACTAACCTCCCCCAAGCCAGCGGTGTCAATCAAAGGCAACTAATTACTAAGTGTGCACCATCATTACAAGTGCCCGGGATGATTTAGGAATGGCCAGTCATCATCAACAAGTCAAACAACAAAAGAGAAGAATTTGTCATTATTATCATTATTATTTGAAAATGTTGATGCTGAGTGGCCGATGTGACAATGGCACATTTTACGATGGTGTTGCAGCTATTGGTCGCATGGCGATTGGCTAGTTTTGAAGGGCACATTGCTCAGAGAACGACACTCATCACCGTCGTGGGAGAAGAATAGATTTGATTGTTTCTCTCTCTCTCTCTCTCTCTGACTGACTGACTGAAAGTGGCACTGTGACTTATCGGCACACTCAATCACTCGACCAAAGTCTCATGTAAACACGTGGACAGTGCTATTATAATAGCTCTTCAAAGCATCTGCATTCATGTGGTATTTCATTAAAACCAACCAAACTTTATGTGGGTATCACAGGAAAAACCAACTCTAAAAGAAAGTTTCTAAAAAAAGATTACTTTAATAGTGTTTGTAGCAAAGAAAATTTTCGGAACTCTCCAATGTAAATACGCAGGGTTAGCTTTTCCTACTATCTCTACTTTATGCATTCAAGTTTAAGGTTTAAGGATGAAAATCAAATTCTTATCAATCAAACTGTACACATGTTTCTTGTATATTACATCAAAACAGACTTCCGGAAAGCAAACTAATACGAATAATAACATAAAAAAGGAAAGCACCTTATCCTTGTTTTGGCGAATCATCCCCGATGGAAACCTAATAAGCTAGCCAAACAATATTTGCGATTATGATGGCGACGATGATGATGAACGAAGATGCCAAAGTAGCTCAATGTCAATATATTATTGCTTCATCACTTACGCTATTGATTATGACAATTGGCCAGTGCTAATTTTATCTCCATTACCACCGCCACCTCTCCTCTCCACGATTTCTTTCGCATACGATCGAATGTGTGTGTGTGTGTGTGTGCGTCTGTGTCGCGTACCAGAGAGCAAAACGTGGCAATCGGGTCACTACCAAATCACTTTGCTCACACACTCTGCCAATTATGCCCACTAATTGTATTAATCAATCGGCAGGCACGATAGAAGAACCACGACGATGCACGCTATCCCGTGTGGTGGTAGTGGTGTTGTTGTGATTAAGCATGCACATTGCTTACAAGCATCCTGCTTCGCTTATTAGAGCTCGCAAACTACGATCTACACACACACAAATCGTTCCAAACACAGATACACTTGAAGTGTATGAGAGTAGAAAGAGCTCGAGATCATAGTAGTAGTAGTGGTAGCAGTAGAAAGTTTGGCAGACAACAAAATCACACTGCTAACATTGAACTCATTTCCCTAGAGCATTTCTCCTGTGTGTTCACTTTCACTTCCACAATCACACAAGATTGTGTTGAGTGTGTCGCGCCTCTTGTTTGAGGAAGAAAGGTTAACGGCCAAACCAAAGCCAAATTGAGACATTTGATATATTCTTGGAAAATTTTCGGTGCTTTTGATGTATGGCTATGTGTGTGCTAATTAGGAGATTCATATAATATATGAGTCTTGAGATTGAATTCCACGTTGTGGTTTTTGTGTGTTGAGGTAGATTTCAAGAGCACTCAATGACTTGACGATATCTCTTGCATTTTTCCTTCTCCCAAGACTATATTTAGAAACACTCCAACATTATTTGATTCTTAACCATATCGCTACACTACATTTTTACTACTTCAAAAGCACTGTACCGAGTTCTCAAGTTTACAGGTGTCACGCGGAATTTTGATTAATTCTTCCAGCGTTATTGAAACATTCAATAACAGCGGTGAGGTGATAAATTCAATGTGAAGTTTATAATAGGATCAAGTAAGTAATCGATAAAGAGTAAGAGAGAGAAAAATGTGTGTATGTTTGGTAGTGCTTGGAAACTATACTCAAGTTTCAAATAGTCATATTGCTCTAGTTCCGAACGGAACTCACTCTGTTCGTACGTAAGTAATTCATTCCGTTAGGAAATACATTATCTTATCTACTTGACATTGATGCCTCTTTCTCTCTCTTCTTATGGAAAAGAGATAAACAAGCGGGATCCATGTGCAATGAGGATAATGGAGATTGTGACGCCACCAACTCGGCCTGTTGAAACCTAGAAAGTTCTTTCAGTCCTGGTGATTTTTGAGGGTAATGTCCCCGGGATTAATAATTTAGTCAGAGTTGATCCAACGATCCTTACAGATAACTAGACTAGCAATGATGTGCGCGTGACTACACGTGTTAATTGATTGCGCTGAGAATCGTACATGCGTGGCAAGAATTACAACCACTTAACAACGTGTGTAACAACAACAACAATAATAATAACAACACTGTGTATAAGCAATGTAAACCTTTTTATGATGCTAACAATTCGGTTGTAGTGGTGGTGGTTTGGAAGGAAGGTAGTAAAATGTCACGCTTGTTCGGAAGTATTTAACAGTAAATTTAAGTATTTAGCACTCATGTGTTTGTGGTGATGATTAAACAGCATCATCACTATGCGAGGAGAGTATGTGAGCAAGATTGTAAACAAAACAACATACAATGATGAAGTGGTGAAGTATCATCAAAATAAAAAAATGCAGCACGGAAAAATACTTGTTATGTAAGTATAAGAATCACTATAACAGGAGTTGCCTTTTTATAACAAGTAATGTCGAAAAACTATATACCGATCTAATTTGCAATGACCTTGAGACTAATCTACTTTTGTTTTTTTCCAAGTACCCTGTGCTCACATGTTGCACGCATCACTGGTCACTTTCCACGTGACTGGGACAACTGACTCAGACCCATTCTCACAGACGCACACTGTGTGATCATAAATTAGAAGCAACAGTGCTCGGTGCCGGTAGTGGTCTGGCAATGCACATCCAATGTCAATGTGCAATACATCGACTGGGTCACTTTATGGTTTCACGCGAAGCCCACTGCTCACCACTCCTCACTACCACCCGCATCACGCGTTGGTGTGGGTGTTGGCACCAGACAACTGGCGTTGGAGCAACGCTGTTAAGTGTAAGCAGTGCCTTAAGTGTGCTCACCTGTAGTGTGATTTTTATGGGCAAACACACTGGCGCAGAGGCACCACACTGTCGACTGGCTCTCTTATCTTAGACACACTGCGGTGTAGAAGAGTCTAGTCGATCTCTTTCCTTATTAAGTCATTGGACCTGGACTGGAATTAGGCCGGAGCGAGGTAGATGTGCGATAAACCCTACGAGGTGCGATCGATTCTGTTCTGCCAGGCAGGCAAACCAAGTCTAGTCTGATGAAGTGTCATGCCAACGGGTAACTCTTCCTGGGCGCATCTGTGGCCAAGCTCGCCACAAGGTAGTCTTATCGCGGTGCTTGGCCACATCGTAGCGCGGCACTTGTGTCTGTTAAATCGAGTAATTCAATTCTACTCCACTTAAAACTGTCTGCCGCTACACTGTGCGCCTACTGCTACTGCTACCAGTGTGTCGCGGTGCGTTTGCCAGTGGGGTCTAGCGTTTCACTGTGCCAACCGATCTCCTCTACTGTCTGCCCAATCCATCAGTGGCTGGTAGTCGGTGCGCTTCTTAACCACAACCAGTGCCATTGGGCGCTGAGATGCGATCAGCATTGGATCTCACCCGCATAGTTGACAATCCCTGTTCGGCTCATCAACTCAGATCACGTGAATCGGTGTGTGCTGTTTGGTGGATGCTAGTGACGGCCCTGGAAGGCATTCGGTAGAGCGTAGTGAAGAACTGGCGTGCTAGCAAATGTCACTGTCATCGCTCCGAATGCCGATCGTTGCTGGCCATTAGGTGACACTCCGGCAACACCACACTCTATTTCTCACATCACTCAGTGCGTTTACGGTGTGAACAGAACTTTGACTGTGAAAAATGGATTCGGTGCGGTCCACTGTACGCCTCACAAGGCTCAAGTTCCCGATTCGTACTGTGATTGCGCTACTCAGCGTGTTGGCGTGCATTCTCCTCAGCTCCACTCGGTACAATCTCAGTATCGCCATCGTTTCGATGGTGCCCTCGTGCAACCACACGAGTTTCCTCTGTGGAAACAATACCAGCCACAGCGGTCTAAGTCTCGCATCGCAGCATCTCAATGTATCGTGGCGAAAGCAACACTGGTTCGATGCCGTTAATCCATCCACAGCAGACTGTAAAAATAATGAGCCTGCCAAACTCCACTGGTCGGAGGTGAAACAAGGCTTTGCACTAGGTGCCTACTACTATGGCTTTGCGGGAACCCACCTTCTCGGAGGACGTCTATCCGAGAGGTACGGTCCCAAGTGGATCACGGCCATCGGGTTGTCAGGTGCCGCCATCCTCAACGCCTTTCTGCCCGTCGCCGCTCGCGTAGACTATGCCCTCTTTGTGACGATCAGGTAGGCGTCATGGCAGCGATCTATGGCTCCCATTACATCACTCCATCATATGACAACCGAGTTCTATTTCTTTCTCCTATCCATCGGAATGAGATCGATTGAGGAGTACTATCAGAGACCTGGTCTGTAGATCTCGTTGACGTAGCGCGTGCTTTTCTCTTGAACCCCCCACGCGTGCCCTTGAGTAGTCACATTACCGAGATTAGACTTGGCACGTCTTGCAACCTCTTCAAACTGACGTTAACGGCTAATCTTACCTTTACAGAGTGTTGGTGGGTTGCTTTCACGGCGTAGTGCATCCAGCTCTCTTCTTTATGTTCCGAAACTGGTTTCCCAACAAAGAACAAACTTCTGCACTATCTTTGCTTCTGATCGGCACCGCACTCGGTCTCATTCTCAACGTGCCTATCTCAAGAGCAATTGATGAGTGGAATATTCTAAATCACAGCTGGGCTTTGCTCTTCTACGGCGGCAGTCTTCTACACGTGATATGGCTCGCCCTCTGGATCTTCCTGGCTACTGATCGCCCCGAAGACCATCGACTGATCAAGGATAAGGAAATTTTCTACATCCGTGAGAATTCCAACAATATCCTCGAAACGGTGAGTAAACATAGCAATGACATGCCATTACTCAAGGATATGTCAATCACAATTAATTGGTTCAGATAAATAAACAACTTGACCGATAATAACATAGTGACATTTTCAATTTTAATATTCTAACAATGATACAAATATTGCAAATCAGATGGCACCGGTGATAATGCAACATTATAAAAGTATATTACTTAGACTTACGTAGACTTAAACCCATTGCTTTGATACAAACACAGTCAAAATAGTAAAATGTGTTGGGTTGGATTAAAATAGTCTGTTTTTCGTTTTGTTTACTTTGCTTTCGACTTTTACATCTAGAAACGCTTTAATGTAGTCAGTTACCCTTTGCTTGAACACGAACAAAATGTTAGATTACTGATTGAGTGTGTTTTATTGACTTGGTGCTCCCTACTTATGTGTTCTGACAATAAGTGCTCTCGAGCACAACACTTAAGCTACTTTAAAAGTTGTTTCCTTCATAAGCTACTTATCGTTGTATACAATTTCAATTATCTTAATTTCGAAAATTTCCTTTTATCTTTTTTAATTATATTGACTCACCATATGATGAGTAGTTTTGTTGAGTGGTATTAAATCTATCACAAACAGCCACGCCACCTACTAATTAAATGTGGAATTTACTTGCAGAATCTACGCAAAATACCATGGAGGCAGATTTTAAAGAATCGTGCACTTTATGCATCGATAGTGGCCAAGATGTGTTGGTCATTTAACCACGCCATCATCATCGACAACGGGCCGTCGTACTTCAACAATATCGCAGGTTTCGGCATGTACCAGGCATCAGTGTACATCGCATTGGTTTATCTCGCTACCATGGTCATTTTTCTCTTCACCATTCCACTCTTCGAAGGTGCCAAACGAGTTTTGCCGTGCTCACACACCAACCTCCGTAAAATGTTCCAGTCAATCGGTAAGGGTTATCATCGTGTCATCTTTCACGTACAATTCCTAATGGGATGCTTTTGCAGTGTTTTTCGGTGCCGCGGTGACAATGTTCATCATTCCCAGTCTGGGATGTCACACCAATCTGATCATTACCATGTTCTTTGTCAACATGGTGATGCAAGGTTTTGTGTCGATTGGCGAGAATCCAATGATCAATGAGTATGCGGGCTACTACTCAGGTACCGTCTATGGCATTGCTATCACGTTTGATTCGTTTGCTCGATTCCTCGCGCCAATTATTAGAGGAGAACTCGTCGGCAAGAAGGTGAGTTGTATCTCTACCCTTGACACATCAATTGAGCTTACCTCTCTTTGGACAAACAGTCTACTCTAGACGATTGGAATATTGTATTCTACATCAATGGAGCGCTCAACGTGTTCGGTTTACTACTATTTCCTTGGCTTGCTTCAACTACTGTCAAGAAGTTCGCTCTGAAAAGGGATATGATTCGACAGATCTCAGAGAACGGGCAACTTGGGAAGCCAGTGAAGAAGGAACTAAAAAGCCACCTGCAGAATCCGTTCTATCGTCTCCCAATCAACACCAACACTGACGACTGGAGACAGTTTAAGGAGGAGACCTTGGTTCAGTAGCCAAGTCTGTGTCCTGTCACATGTTACCTGCATACTTTGATACTCTCGTTGATCGAGCCCTCTCTGAATGGCCCGAGCTAGTCACGGTGCCGAGTGAGCCACGTTCAGCATTGCTTTGGAACTATCTCCACACCAACTCTTTCACACAAACCTAACTCTCATTCTCTTTTGGTCTACAATCCAGATAGCTTTTTTGTATACATTTTTTCGGGAAATTAAAAAGCATTATACATTGCATCATCATATGATGCTTAGTATAATAAAAATAGTAAAGCTATTGTGGCGTATTTAAAATTGATGAGCGATAGATCACACACAATGCTCACGGTTGGCGCGTGCCTTATCGATTCGGGTCGATTCTCTTGTGCGGTTGTGTTGCTTCCTTCAACACTAGTCCCATTGAAACCCGGATCTAGCTGTTCACTCCACCTTGCAACATCACCACGAAAACACCATGAACATTTTACTTGATATTTTCTATCGTTTCGCCTCCTCGGTGGAACAGATTCAAGGATCGCAACGATTCTACGTTCTTCTAGTTTACTTCTCTATTTTGCTTGATAATCTTCTTCTCACAGCCGTGGGTGAGCATCGGTAGCTGTAGGGGTTCAAATTATAAAGTTTTGAAATCAAGTTCCAGTGATTCCCGACTATCTAGTTGAACTTCAGCATGAGTCGGTGGAAAGCAACACGACACATCACCTAGCCAATCAAGCTTTAGGCGACATTGCCGAGGATCATCGCTTAGGTAATCGGGTAGAATTGTGAGATTGAAACAAAACTGTTGTGATCACAAAAGTGATGCCAATCTAGGAATCAATGGTCGCTCGATGGCAGTGTTGCACCACATCGCACCCAACTTCAACACCGAGAACGGTCAAGTGGGTGCCATTCTCTCCTCCAAGGCCTTCGTGCAACTCGCATTCAACCCACTGGTCTCGCTCATCATCAACCGACTCGGCTACGAGCTCACTCTCATTCTCGGCGTTGCCGTTCTACTTCACTCTTGCTTTCGTGAGTTTGCAATTTTGGGCGCAATTTTGCAACATTCAACAACCATTTGACTTTGGCATCCCCTCCAAACCAAGTTTACCTCATTGGTCAATCATTCTTGATGTTACTGCTGCCGAGAGCGTTGCAAGGTAAGAGCTTGACACTCCACACCAACTTAACTCAAACACAACCACTCATTTTAAAACAGTTCAATTATTCAAATAAATTGAAAATTTTCTCTGTGCATTTAAAAAATAAAACTTGATATTATCTATCAAAACACTAACAATAACAAATAAGATTATTTTTTTAAAAAACCTATAATGTTATATTTTGAAAATAGCGTTATCTTTTAAAAAGTAGTAAATATAAAAAACCATACCGAACTTCCATAGAAAAGTGGCCTCAGAGTAAAAGCTAAAAATCGGTTTTTCTGCCACCCACATACTGTGAGAGTTACGCTACTTCCACTCTGCTTAACCGATTCGAATTCAACTTTCGTTGTTGTGATTCGAATTCGTTACCGATTCCAATCAAACTTTCTGTGTTATGAATCATAACTTATGATTCAAATTTGGTTGGAATTTTGTGCATAAATCTTCAAATTCTCCGCTAATTTTCTTCGGAATTCGAATTTTTCCAATTCTCGCTAGATTTTATTTGAATTTTTTTGCATGACCCTTCGAATTAACGGAAACAAGTGAGGTTGCTTGTTTTTAGAGTAGTTAATCGCAAAATCAATTCTGAGAAAATCCCGTATATATATAAGGTGTGGGCTCAGCACTGATCAACATCTCGGGCATGTCGATGATGGCCAACATGTTTCGAGACGAGCAGATGCGTCTGGCCACGATCGGCTTCTGCCTGGGTGGCATGGCGGCGGGAGTTCTCGTGGGCTACCCCTTCGGGGCACTTCTCTACTACTGGTTCGGCAAGGCACCTCTCTTCTACCTCACCATCCTCTTCATTCTTCTTCTCCTGGGTAAGGGGCAACCCACTGATAAAGCTCACCCTCTCTCTCTCTCTCTCTCTCTCTCTCTCTCTCTCTCTCTCTATCTCACTTTCTCTCTTTTACTCACTCTCTCTTTTACTCACTCTCTTCTCCCTCTCTTTCTCTCACTCTCTTTTTCTTTCTCATTCTCTCTCTTTCTCTCATGCACTCACTCTCTCTCTCTCACTTTCTCTCACTACTCACTCTCTCTCTCTTTCACTCACTCTCTCACTCTCTCTCTCTCTCTCTCTCTCTCACTGGAAAAGCTGCCCAATTAATCACATTTAACTGGTCACCAACGAACGCGCCCACTCACTACGACTCGAAGACCATCTATATCATAACCAATCCCAGTGTCATACTAGCCATTGGTTAGTGCCCCATCATGGCTTATATATTCAATTAATAATTACATACTCTTACATAATCAATTTTAGTTATCATCGGTGTCTCCACCGTCACAATGTCGCTACTCGAATCCTTTCTTCCCTTGTGGCTCATCAAAGAGATTCGTCCACCCAAGTGGAAGCTAGGCATGACTTTTCTTTTTAGGCGTGTTCAACCAATTAATATACATTTGTTTTTTTTAAATTTAATTCTTCGTCAGGGGTGGTTTTTATTCCCGATAGCATTGGCTATCTGGTTGGAACTAATTTCTTCACACTCTTCTACATCTCACTCAAACACCGGTATGCTAAACTGACTTAAAGTTAGATGAGAAGAGTAGCTTTTCAGCTTAGGACCATATCATGCTGAGCACACCGGTTCTCGTCCGATCACCGAAGTTAAGCAGCATCGAGCCGAGT
>WURS02444549.1:2500-14660 GCA_011762765.2 Rhinocypha anisoptera
AGACTGATATATTTTGCTTTAATTTGTGATTCAAATGAAACAATAAAATTGTTTTTTTGTTTGTATAAGTAATACAGTTGAAAAGAATAGAATATATAATATAAATTGAAAACAAGTATCTCCAACACAGCGCTACCCAAAATTTCATTACAAAATGCAAGTTTGTTTCAGTGTATGTGAGTAACATAGACACAGCACTTAATGAAATTGGATTCTCGAAAGAGATGGAATTTGGGACTTCTTATCAAGAATTTCAAGTGAACAAATAAAATTTTTCCATACTGTTATAATAATAATAATAATATCGTTCTATTCTTTTCCTTTACCAATCAAACTATTTCTCTATTTTCTCTTTTTATCCAAACCAAATTGAGAAATGGGAATGGAAATAAAATGTATAACTCTTACCCGAAAAATTCTGATTGTGATGTTTCGATATATAGCGCAAATGTTTGAGATTTTGTCATAGTTTCTTCTATTTCTTATCCTCATTCTTATTTTTGCTCACTATTCTCTAGCTTTTTTCTCTACGTGTGTGAACTTATTAGTTTTAGCTTTCCACTCATAAAGAAACCCCAGAGAAAATAAATCACACTTTTAGCTAAGAACTATTTAGCGGTCTAATGAGCACCGCAAATAGAGAAAGAGAGAGAAAAGGAAGAAGATGGAAAGAAAGAGAGAGGTAGACAAAAGAAAAAAGCATTCAATTAAAGTCTATTACAGCCGTCAACCGTAATGAAAAGAAAATATATATAATATGATATAAAATGTACCAAAAGAAGAGAAAATATAAAAAAAGCAAATGGATTCTTAGCTTTGTATTATAAATTAGTTTTGGTTTTTTCCACAACTCATATATTTCTTATATATAAACCCATAGCAATTTAAAATTGATTATTTCAAATAAAGGCTAACTTAGCTAGAACAATTTGACGAGAAGACGGTAAAATTCCATTATGTTTAATATAAATGTCATCTATTATTATATATTAAGACGCTGGGAACTCTAATTTTGTATGGATTTTTTTAAAATTGATGTTTGTTTCATTTTTTTCAATTATAACTGAAACAAAGAATTCAAGTTTAGACTTGTTTCTAAAATGTTTTTCTCTATACTTAAGTAAAACTCAAGTGCATTTTAAAAATTTTGTTTTACCTTTGCACTTTCTATTTTCAGTTGGTAACAATCTAATGAAAATGCTCGGAAAAGTGCGTGTATATAAAGGATTAAATAACTAATAATGATAATAATAATAATAATGGTCCTTATTTTTAATGGAATGTGCGAGAAAACACAAATACACTTTACAAAAATATATTTGTATTTGTGTTTGCGTGTATTGTGTTTTGTAGCAATACAATTCTATGTCAATATCAGTGTTCAGTGTACGGTGCAATAATAATAATACAAATAATAATAAGAATGATGATGATGGAAGATGTAGAGTGCTAGTAAATGAAGTGGATAGTAAAGTAAAGTAAAGTAGAAAATAATAAAGTGAGTTAGAGAGATAAAGAGAGAGAGAGAGAGAGAGAGTGAAAGAAATGAAAAAATGAGTTAGAGAATGACATTCTTGACATTATTATATATATGAGAAATAAAGAAATGTCACCAACGATTTGTTCTTTTACTTATTCTTGCTATGTTTTATCACCATTTCTCTCTCACTCTCTCTCTCTCTCTCTCTCTCTTTCTCATGTATATTTGCTTTAATGTAATGGCTATTTGGATGCGTGCCTAGATGTTTCTAGTGTCTTTTTAAATGACTTTGTCCTAATCCCAATAGAGAGAAATAGAGAGAAGAGAGAGAGAGAGAGAGAATGGTATTACTAATACTAATGTATTTTGTACTGTGTGGTCGGAGTATAGAAAAACAAGCATCAGACCGCATCGAAACTTGATGCTGAATATAGAAAGTACACCGGTGTATTCTATAAGAGAGAAAGGGGGAGAGCGAGTAAATGAGTGAGTGAGTGAGAGAGAGAAGGGTAAACCTAGGGTTAATGTGTTTTTGTAGTAGGTGTATGTCACGTAGCATTGTTTCAATGATGATGATGAAGTTGATCTAAATTTAAATTGAATTGAAATTTATCGATATTATTTTAGTTTTGTTTGGGGTTCACTTATCTCATCACTCTCATTTTCATTCTTTCTCTATCCCTCCCTATTCCTCTCTATCCCTCTCTATCCCTCTCTCTCTCTCTCTCTCTTTCTCTTTCTTTTATGTCTATCAACATCAATGTTTTCGGCAATCCTGTTGGCAACTGACCAAACACGCGGATTATTGCCAAAAACTATCTTTATGTTGAACATATGTCAATCTTGAACTGTAATTCTAATTTCTATATTTAACAATGTGTTTTCTTTTATTGCAATGCAAAAGTCTACTTTTGATTCTATTCAGATAGCATACTTGTACGTGTAGATGATAAACCAATTTGTAAATGCAACCATCATTTAAAAAAATAATGATGACAGAATGCCAACAATTAGTCACACTGTCAGCAAATTGGGCTTCAAAGTGTTGACAAAGTTAGGGTTAAATTTATATAAATACAATGCAATCTTGTTTTGCATCTGTATACAAGATAATTAAAATAAACTTTACAAATTCCTATAATTAACAAAAAAATTTGTATTGTTTGCATCCTTTGTAAATGAAGTTGACATTCTGTTTTTACATTTGTTATTAGTTACGTCATAGTTTCTAAATTTAACCAGCATTTTTTTAAACTTTCTCATACACTGATTTGTGTTACTGGTCTTAAAATTAGTCGCAACACAAACTAGTGTATAAAAAATTTCCTGAACAAAAATGTTAGTTAAGTTTAAAACCACGGTTTTAATTTGATTTTGTGTTATACAAAATCAAATATTTTCAAAATATAATTTTATTTACACTTTTAATAAAACCATTCCGAAATGTACTTTTCACACCAAATAACTGTATTTACTAAATTATTAATCATTGGTCGGATGTGTGTGTGGGTAGAAATAATGATAGTAATATCACGTAATCACTGCGTGAGTTAAGTAAAAGGATGCACGTGATTCAATCTACTCAAACAAACGTCACACGTGCAAAAAGAACGAAACGTGCAATCAGATTTGTCAATGACACCAGATAATAATAAAAAAATGAAAGCATAGACTAAAACGAAGAAACGTCAAGCAAACGACGCTGTCTGGATGGCAGTCTGGTTAGAAACATACCGTCTAGGCATGAACAATGTTTGAATGATGATGATAAGAAAAGTGTTGCCCAAAATCACGAGCTTTGGGTGTAACTTTTATTAACGGTCTGGATAACGTCTATTTGCGTAGGTTTTTTAGGGGGGAATAATTTTTGTACATTTTGGTCACAAGATCTAAGTTTCTAAGGTTAGGTTTAGATTGATTGAATGATGCATGCATGAATGTATTACTCGCTAAGTGTGCATGTATCGGATTTTTTATTATTTATTGGCTTATAAGACAAGATTAGGCAATTGACAAAAATCTAACAAAAACAATAAAGTTGTTTTAATTGGAACACTTGAGTTTAGAGTGTAGTCTAAACACTTTCTAAACAATTTTTACACTTGGTCAATTCAATTTACACTAAAGTTGACTTACAAGTAAACCAAACAAACCTGTAACCTCAACTTTGAAATGATTTATATACTGAACTCATTATTGGGTCAGTAGACTTTAATGTGTAAGAGGAGAGAAGATTAGATGGGCTTAGACTTTTGGACATCTCCATTGACATCATTGACTTCAATATAGATTACCAAAGTCAACGCTCAAAATCTCCCTTCCTAAATGCCTCAGAGGAAAATTCTTTTACATTTTGAAGTCTACTAATATAAAGAGTAGTTTAGAATATGAATCATTTCAAAGTCGAGGTTACAGGTTTGTTTAGTTGACTTGTTAGGCTGAACTCTAAACTCAAATTTACAGACAGATTTACCAATATGTTGGTAAAATTTAACTCATTTTACGCGATAGTGCAAAAGCAATAAAATTTTACTACAGAACAGTAACGCTGTTCCAATTGAAACATCTGTGTTTAGAAAATTAGTTTTTTCAATCATTATAGTTATTTATTTATAGTATACCAGTAAAACTTTACTAAAAAAGCCAATTTGGTTTAAAGTGAATGCAAAAAATGCTTTTATTTTCACTTTAACATGCAAAAAATCACTATCTGTTGGCTCGAAACTCCTATCCGACCTTTGAGCGTGCCTCTTTTTGAGAGAGGGATCGACCAAAATCGACCTTCCAATACTAATCGATATATACCAACCAAGACTGTTAGTGCCATATGTGCAAGTGATTGCCGGTGTTTTTCCATTTTTTTGGTTCAAAATAAACAAGATAAATTTAACGCGTTTTGGTGTGGCTTATATATACTTAATAAAATAATTGTTGGATTTTGTGCTGTTATAATATTATTATTAGTTCACTAAGAATAAGAACTGAGTCAAAGTTAATTAAACAGTGATTGTTGGTGTTTTTTCATATCATATTTATTTTCATAATATTAATATCATCGGTTCAATAAGAATAGGATCTAAGCCAAAAATAGTTAAGCAGTACAAATTAATATAAGTTTATTTTATAGCAATATATAAAGAATAACGGAAGTAATTTGATCTAAGACTAAACTATATAATCTCAAGTAGTTCAGTTGAGAGAATAAATTTATTGTGAGGACAATTTGATCCAACGTTAAGCTTCAATTGTTGTAAATTTTGCTTAGATTGAATTTCAGTCTCTGATGATGTTGAATTTTCTTACCAATCGTAATTGTAAATTATTATTGTAGAGAATTATTTTTATCAAATACACAATTTTGACTATTTGAAGTAATACTGCCGTTCCTTGAAAAATGAATAGAAATTACTTTACTCTACTTTACTTCAATACTCGATAAATTTAATTTAATTTATCGATTATAGAGCAATCAATGTTAGCTTGCACGCACAAACTCAAGCTCATATATTCTGGCATTAAGAGTTTGGACGTGAGTAAAATTATAATAATAATAAAAATAATAAGTAGAGTCAGCTGGTGTGCTCAAGTGCAATTACAAAATCAAATAGTAGAAGCATTGAAGCTTTAAGACGCCAGATGACGTATAAATGGCAAACTAAGCCAGATTTTTTTCACAATAAAAAAATCTTAATTTATTTGCATAATTATAGAAATTGTTTCACAATAGAAATAAAAGTTATATATATAATGTACTTATTGCACATTGAATTCAAAGTTCAAATTTTAAAATAAAAAAAGATAAGAAAAACCTTTTATACTGAAACAAACTAACCAAAATTGCAGTGTATTAAATCAAATTTAGTTAAAAAGGTATATTTGTGAAATTTAAATACACATTTATTTAAAATATTTGAAAATTTATACCACTTTCCCACGTACATTCGGTTCAATACGCATTCTATTTTGCTTTTTCCATCCAGCTAATTGGAATTAATTTCATCACATTACATTAAGCTTATTTTCGTGTTATTTCATTAATTTCATTAATCAAATCTATTTTTTTCATGGTCCACTGGAATAAATTGGATTAGAACTGGGTAACAAAAGATATATATATTTTATATATAAATTGGGTGAGATTGAGAGATAGAGAGTGAAAGAGAAAAAAAACAGACCGGAGAAAGAGAAAGAGAGAGAGAGAGAGAGAGTTAAAGAGAGAGTAAGAGAAAGAGGGAGAGACAGACCGAAAATGCCATTTAGAACAAGGAATTAGAATGTCACATGTTTTTTTCCTTGATCCCTTGTGACACTATGGAAGCAATGTTAGTTGAAATCAGAAGCATAAATTTTGTCCAATTTCTCTTTCTCTCTTTCTCTCTCTCTTTCTCTCTCTCTTTTTCTCTCTCTCTCTCTCTTTCTCTCTCTGACATTCTAGTCACCATCCAAATGCTAACAATAGACATTTCTAGTGTGAGAGTTAAATAGCCACGATCGTAGCTTGTCAATGGACCCAAAACCAGACCTCGCCCATTCAACTCCAGTGAGCACCCAAATTTCTAATTACACCAGAAATTCTACGTTGTGTGTGTATGTGTTTGAAAACCTAGAACAAATTTTGTAACAACTCTCTCTCTCTTTTTCTCTCTTTCATTTACTCTCTTTGTCACTCTCTTTCTCTCTTTTTCTATCTCTTTTACTCACACTCATTTTCTCCCTTTCTTCCTCTGTCACTCTCTCTCTAATTTTCCCTTTCTCTCTCACTCTGTCTCTCTCTTTTTATTTCTTTCACTCACACACACTTTCTCCCTCTCTCCTTCTGTCACTCTATCTAATTTGCCCTCTCTCTCTCTCTCTCTGCCACTTTCTTTCTCTCTCTCACTTTGTCTCTCTCTCTCTTTCTTTTTCTTTCACTCACTTTCTCTGTCACTCTTTCTCTAATTTCCACTCTCTCTCTTTTACTTACTTTCTTTTTTACTTACTCTCTTTCTCTATCTCTCTGTCACTCTTTCTGTCACTCTCTCTCTCTCGCTCTCTCTCTCTCTCTCTCTGTCACTCACACACACACTCACTCTCTTTCTCTTTCTTCTTACTTTTTCACCCTAATTTAAACACACTTGATTCAAGTTTCCAGACCAGTTAGTCGTGAGTCTGTTTGCGAAGGGCCAAACTTTTAATTTGTTAAATGAAAACTTATTGCTGCTGCTTCTTCTTCTTGAGTGTGTATCTTTTTCTTTCTTTTTCCCATTTTCCAAGAAAAGAATTTAATTATTTTCTGTATATTAATAGAAACTAGAATGATGTTATATTATAATAATAATAATCGGATTTGATTAGAACCTCGTTAAAGCCTAGAGAATTTTGAAGAAGGAGACAAAGTAAATCAGAGTTGTTATTGTTAAAGCACAGCAACAACAACAACAACAGCCAAAAAAGAGTGCGTAGGTGTCTCTGCGATAGTGCCCAGATACCACTTTCAATTAAGTGCAACACTCTTTTGTATTGTCATTCTCTCTTGTTCTCATTTTTTCACTTTATAGTAAACCAAATGAATAAAATACAAAAGGATATGACGTAATTCTTTCTTTGCTTTAAAAATCTAATTTTATTTTGTGCAAACTTTACATTGCCCCGAAGCATTGTTATTTGTAAATTTCAATCCAATCAACCAAATAAATAGTTTTTATTTTTATTTAAAAAGATTCCACTCAATTTTGCGTTAAAAACAAACATGAAAAATTCATTTTAGCAACAAAATCTAGTATTGGCATTATAAATCGGAGAATTTGCACAACAATTGCCAAAAGTTAATTGATAATGGTTATTATTATGATTATTATTATTGGATTCCCAATATATTGCATAAGCTTCCTTGAGCAAACAGATTTCGTGTTTGTCTATTTGAATACGCTATTTCACTGTCTATTTTATTCTATTACTACTATTTGACTTGATTTCGAATTTGATTCTATTATTTATATATTGAGTTTGACGGCGCCTAGA
Source organism: Rhinocypha anisoptera (assembly GCA_011762765.2). Classification (NCBI taxonomy): domain Eukaryota; kingdom Metazoa; phylum Arthropoda; class Insecta; order Odonata; family Chlorocyphidae; genus Rhinocypha; species Rhinocypha anisoptera. The sequence goes on from WURS02444549.1 coordinate 9,981, forward strand.
CAAAATTTGTGTGTGTGTGCTATTGGGAATATTCATCGAAGCGAGATGAGCGCGCGAGTCGAGTAGTGAATTGCAAAATATAAAGAGAGAGAGAAAGAGAAAGAGAGAGAGAGAGAGGGAGTAAGAGAGAGTGAGAGGAAGAGTGAGAAAGAGAGTGTGTGAAAGAGAAAGAAAGAGAGAAAAAGAGAGAGACTAAAGACCATAAGATAATCGATGACATGTGAGCGTGGGGAAAAAGTGAAAAAGCAAACTAGGCCAATATATGGCTTTGGTGACATCTGCTTTAGCTTCCGATTAATGAAGATAAAGATACATCGTTCTCTCTCTTTCTCTTTTTCTTTTTCTTTTTAGAGAGATAAAACCCTAAAGAAACAAAAGTGAAAGAGAGAGTGGAAGTGAGAGAAAGAAAGAACGAGAAAGCCTGCAAGGCAAAGTCACCATCAATGTCAAATCCACACTGGTGCTTTTGGCTGGTTGAGTTCATATAGCAACACCAGTTTTCTGGTCATATAGTTTCAATGGATCCATCTGGTCTTTCTCTCTCTCTCTCTCTCTTTCTCTTTCCCTCTCATTAAATCTTGGTTTCTCTCTCTCTCACCCACTACTCATTGTTGACCACCAGAACAAGACCTTTGTTTTTTTGGCCCTCAAGTCAATCAAGTGAAAGATAAATAGGAATAAATTTAGTCTCTTGTATATTGACTTTTGGTTTCTCTGGACTCTATTATTATTATTATTACTATCATTATTATTATTATTGATTATTTTATTAAATCATACTTGCAGAAGCTTTATGTTTTCTGTTGTTGTTGACTCTTCCGTGGAGTCAAGTTCAATCTCAACCCACTAGAACATTGCTTCTCTGGTAGTAGTTTTTATATTGAACTAAAAGTGCTCAGTACCAGTGGTCATTAAAAGCAAAGTATCCGGTTGAGAGAGAGAGAGAGAGAGAGAGAGAGAGAGAGAAAGAGAGAGAGAGAAAGAGAGAGAGAGAGATAAAGGTAAACACGCTTGATTGTATACACATAATAAAATTGCAGTTGGAACTAGAGAGAGAATAAGAATAAGAAAAAGATAGAGAGAAAGTATATGAGAAAAAAGTAAGTGAGAGAGAGAGTAAGTGAAAGAGAGAGAAAGAGATTGAATGAGAAAGAGAGAAAGAAAGAGTGAGAGAGAGAAAGTGAGAGAGAAAGTAAGAGAGGGAGAGAGAGTAAGTAAGAGAGAGAAAGAGTAAATGAGAGAGAGAACGAGTAAGATAGAGAAAGAGAATGTAAGTGAGAGAGAAAAAGAAAGAGAGAGGGAAAGAGAAAGAGGGAAAGAAGAGTAAGTGAGAGAAAGAGGGAAAGAGAATTTGGAATCAAAGAACTATTTGGAATATGATCAAGTGTAAAAGTAGGGTGTGCCTAATTTTTATATATATCTACTACTACTACTTTGATCACATTTGTTTTTTTGGTTGAAGCTTAACCAAGATTGGTAATTTAACTAAATTAGATTGGTAAAGAGAAAGGGAGAGAGAAAGAAAGAGAGAAAATTACGCAAAACTGTCAATTAAGAGTGAGCAAAGAGTGACTAATTTTCCAAATTGGATTTCAATGTCAGTAATTACTAATCACTCTAGTTCTTTTGTTTTTCTCTAATTAGTAATCAACGTATGTATAATTATATATATAATTAGCTTAACGATCAAAATAAATGGAGCGTTTGGAATTTATATTAATATATATTTTTGTTTTATGTTTTTCTAGAAAATAAATTAATATCATTTTTATATACCTAATAAAAACAAGTCGGTTTTGAAAAACTTAAATTATTGATTATAATAATAACAACAACAAAGACAATAAGCAAACTATTCAAAAAAGTTAACCTTTAAACGTTAGTGAGTAATTAATAAATTATTTATCACTTTTTAGATAATAAATACTGTCAAAAGAAGATATAGGACTGATATATAAAAGAAAAATGTCAATATTATTGAAGTATTAAATAACTCAAATATATATATAATATAATATAAATATATTTATTTAGTTTCTACTATTCACATTGACTTTTTCTCATTCCAGATCACTGTCAAAGTCAAACACAACCCAAATGTTTTTTATGTGTACTTTTGAATTTCAAAACAGACTTTGTTGACTTAGGCCAATAGTGATCGATGGTCAATAGTAATGGATTTTTCTAGTTTTCTTTCTTTCTATCTCGTTTTCACTCTTATTTTATATTTGTCTCTTATTTTCAATTGGAATTATCGAAGCCATTCCAAACGGAGAAGCCATCAAAAATAAATTTGCTTTCACCAACTAAGTTATTTCTAATTGAAAATGTCGTTACCATGGCTTCAATATTCTCTATCTCTATCTCAATCAATCAATCTATCTATTTATTGCTTATTCACTCACTCACTTTTTCTGTTTGGTCAGTTTCGAGTCAAACAAACACAAACACGGTGCTATTGGAATCGATCAATCGATTCCCCATTTGTAAACGTAACCGTATCGATTAGGCTAAAATGGTATATTTTTTATGTTTGGCTTAACAAATAATTTTTTTGTCGGATTTATATATAAATCGACTAGCTTAAAAAGCGAAAAAGCTTGAAATATAGAAATATATTCTAAGTTTATTATGGTTATGATGATTATGATGATTGAAGTGCTTTTCCAGTGCATAACGCAATTACAAAATGCCAAAATTAAAGCAATTATTTTATTTAAGTTATGTCTTATGCAAATATATTAATATCTACTAGAAAACTTGGTCTAATCAAACTAGGAAGCATTCCAATCAAACTCATTTTTTTCTTGGTTTAGTGAACTGTTTGTGTTGAGCGTTTTGTTTATTGTGGTGCAATACGCGAAAGAACATTAAACACTAGCGTTTTTGATGATGCAAAAATAGAAGAGAGAGAGAATGAAAGTGAGAGGAAGAAAGAGAGAGAGAGAGAGTAAATGAGAAAGTAATATGTTCTCTATCAGTTTCTCTCTTTACATAATATAAACAGAACAGTTACCGAGAAACAAACAAAATGAGACGCTCGCATGAATATATATGATTGTGAAATTGTAATGAGCATGAGAATGAGTGAGTGAAAAAAAGAAGGATGTCGAGTAATCAACTATGTTGATTAGCTTCCATTGCAGTTCCTATTAAAAAATTGGTATTGGTAATTTTACAAGAGACAATCTGCGCTTTAGCGAAACAGCTGAAATCAAACTAAAATTATTATAATTCGAAAAGTTATGCAAAATATGAATAGAATTGGAATAGAATTTGATTCACAACAGCCAAAGTTAAATTCAAATTGGTTAAACAGAGTGGAAGCAAGGCAATTTTTACTGTACAAAAGAGTGGTAGAAGACAAAAAATGACGGAAAATATACGATAGAAAATATAAGCGTTTGCTGTGTGTAGATATGAGTGTGCTTAAACGCAAGTGTTTGTTTAGTTTAGAATTAAATTATAAATATTACCATTGGAAAGCATATTTTAGTATATTTTAATCATAAATAAAATTTACGCAGCAAATTTATGTTGAAATTTTTATTTTTAATATAGTTAAGTAGATTGACACTTACTATTAATAATGATGAAGATGATTGATAAGTTTTCTACTGATGAAAGATGATCCTACCAAAGTGCGAATCGGTACGCAGACTAGTAGCTGGTTTTGATGATGTTGATTTAACCTCTTTCTTTGTGTTGGTTGCACAATATGTGTGTTGGAAAATTACAACTAAATATGAGATAAAAAGTTCCAAAAAGTGATGTTGGTGTTCTTTTTGGGGTGGGTGAGTGGAGTGCGGAGTCAAAGTGCTTTGCAGTAGTGGTGATGAGAGAAGCGTACCGACCAGCTGCAGTGCCGAGATCGAAATGAGCCGAGTCACCAGACCAAACTGTCGGGCGAGTGAGTGGGAGAGAGAGTAAAAAAGAGAAAGAGAAAAGGAGAAAGTGAGAAAGTTAGATAGAGAGTGAGAGGGAGTGGGAGAGAAATTATAACAAGAATCAGCGAGAGAAAGACGGAAAGAGAGAAAATATACAAGTAAAAGAAAGAATAAATAGTGAAGGGAGCGGGAGTGAAATAATAATAGCAAGAATGAGAGTATGAGAAAGTGAGAAAAATTGAGAGAGAAAAAATGAGAGAATAATTGAGAGAGAGGCAATACAGAGAAGAAGAACCCTCAACAATGCGCATGCGTCTGGGTTCCTTCATTGTATAGTAGATCACCCGAGTCACACTGGGTTAGCAAGAGCTCTTTCACTCGATCGAACAGCAAATGTGTGATAGAGAGAGAAATAAAAGTGAGAAAGAATAAGAGAAGCTAAGCAAGCCGAGAGAATGTCGGAGAGAAAAAGAGAGAGAGAGCAAGAATGAAAATAAGAATTAGAAAGAGAAAGAAGGAGAGTAAATGTAAGAATGAGAGAAAAAGTGAGAAAGAGAGAAAGATTCTGCAGTGCAGTACTGCAGCAAAGAATAGCACTGGCAAAGTCTATGCCTATGCCAGACACATGAAGCATGGCAAACATGCGAGAGTTGCACTTGCATCTATCATTCTCTATTCGGTCACATTGATGTGAGAGGGAGTTGGTGAGAGAGAGAGAGAGAGAAAGAGAGAGAGAGAGAGAGAGTGAATAAAAAGAATGAGCGCCCGGGAGATTGCATAACTCGAGTGTGAG
>WURS02444560.1:0-14660 GCA_011762765.2 Rhinocypha anisoptera
GGAGTGGAAGGGGATGGCTTTGGACCAGTAGCGTCCATCGAGTAGATAGGGTTGCCAAAATTCACAAAAGAATCCAGCCTTGTGTCCCGTCATCATTTCAACCCTAATTTAAAAAAGCCTAATTATTCATCAGGAACTTATACCTCCAGAAATTGTACGCATATGGTCACCTCTTGCCATTTCTTCATACGTTGGTGCATGCATTGAATAATAATGCCGATATTGATAATTTTTTATAAACATCATTTTGCACTCGTACAGTCGAAGAAACCCATTATCATTGAATGACCCTGTACTTTTTTCATTTTTACATGTCTCTGAAGCTATATTTCTTTTTAAAAGGTTTAACTTATGAATACTTTGCCGAATATGATTGGATTCATCAGTACATCCTCATATGACTGCTAAAAACATAACAAACACATACCTTCAACTCGTCTCTCTTAGTTACAACTACAGCCGTCAAATCTGTACTGCATATGCGATAATAAAATAATTAGACAAAGCATTGAATTAGCCTTTGACTCTTCCCTTTCTATAGTTCACGGATTTTTTCAATGCAATTAAATTAACTTTCAGTGAAGAATATGACATAGTTGAGTACCGTTGAACTCAAGTTGTCTGAATTTTCTGAAGTCTTCTATCTCAATTTTTTCAATTAGTATTTCGATATTTAAAGCTGTGTAATGCAGAATGTATGGGGTATATGACAAATTGTATTAGCCTCGGTCAGGCTCTTATTGTCTTCGTAACTAATGTGTCCCCATGGATTAGGTCCAATGTTGGTACCTGTTCCATCTCCGAAACTTTTCCTTCTCTATATATTCCTTTGGTCTGCTTATAGTCCGTTTTCCTCCATAATACGTACTTTTCATAGGTGATTGGAAAACATGCCTTCGTTTTACATGGCATACCCAAGTACATGGCTATTCTCGTACACTATCATCAATGATGCATTCAATACTGTATTCTGCTGCTTATATGTCGCAACCTAGTTTTGGCCAAGCATTCCGGACTATAAATATTACCCCTTGATAATATCTACGAACGCACTAAGAAGCGATGTTTAACCTAATAAGATTATTTCTATAGTGAAATAACTGAAAGTTCATGCGGATTGTGGACATAAAGCTTTTACTTACGTATCATTTTGAGAGTCTCTTCATTCAGACTTCAATTAATATTACACGGAAAAGATTACTCGTGTGAATATTAAGGTAATCAATTATTATAGTATTACTATTATAATTACAATTTATTGCGGTAATATTTATGTATTGCAATATCACAATAAATATACATACATGCATTATTAGTAATTTTAATTGTCGAAAAGATATTTGAACTGATAAATCTTAAGTAGAAATTGTGTAGATTTAAAAGTTATTTTTTTCGAAATCCAGTTTTTCTACACCTATGTCTTCAAAAACGCATTCATGCGTGTTTTTCGGCCACAGTGACTATATAGACGCAGGATATTTTCCGCGGATTTTTTGGAAAAAACCTCTTCTTATAACCCAGGAAATGTGGTTCTACACTTTGATTTTTATTCCTGTTATTTTTTAATTCGTGCATCCTTTTATTGTTTCGAAAAATCCCATCTCATAAATCTTTTTCCTTCTTTCACTCACATCATTCACTGCCCATATCCCTCCTTCGAAGAACATCTGTCATTTCTTTAAAATCCTCTTTTCTTCATCGGTCTATTAATCGTGCCACATCTCATAACATGACAGTCTTCCATGCGAGAGGATTTCAATATTAAAAAACTGTGTTCTTTTCATCCAGTTTGTTTTAGCTGCGTTCGTAATTCAAAGCTAGGAGAAAGAGTTTTTTATATTCCCCCATGCCCTGTGTAACGGGTAAAGGAGATTTTTCCTTCTTTTATAAGTAGAAAACCTTTTTCGTATTTTTCTATCCCAGTCCCAGGTTCCAGTAGTTGTCACCAATTGAGGATTTCTTTCAGTGAAGGATTGCTCAGGGTTATCTGAGTAGCAGGATTCACGTGTGAATACTCAGATAGGACACAGTATTATCCACATAAATCCACAGTATATCCATATGTATTCACTTCGTATAGGTATGGATAGTATCAACTGACAAGCAAAATACATTAAGGTATCATGATTGCCAATGGAAGCTATCCATATCCAAAGTGGATAAGCTGATTAGTGTGCTATCTGGGGATCTAAGTTCATTATCAGTGTGGTAAGTTTTGTATATCCATTCGCCATTTCAGAGTTTGGAGCAACAGAAATGTAAGCGCAGTTTGAACGCAGTATAAAACGGCACTTTCGACAGAACTAAATTTGGATTACCTATCAATCAGGGGCAATCCCCCACCCCTTTTCTTTTTTCAGCGAGAGGATATTGAATGATAAGATGCCTGTAGCAGTTCACGGGCGAATACGGACTATACGATATACTTTCTTGAAAATACCGTTTATTTCTAATGAGAATGTTATCAATGTTGTGGAATAACGACTGCTGTGGATTTCACAAATAACTATAAGGAAAGTAAGTTGTAAATAACCCATTTGTAATATGCGGGACAATACGATGAAAATTTCACCACCAATGGATTTAAGTACGTTTTTTTTCCTTCTGATAGCATTATTTACAGACTTGGTGAATCGGAAAATGGTGTCAGTATTCGCGGTTTCCTGTTTCAAAAGTCTTTTTCTTTAGGTAATTCTTAACGATTCATTTCGCATTCATGGTTGCGCAAGTCAAATCGGTGCCGATACTTGGAATATTTTATTAATAATTTCTGGTCCGCTTAAATCTTTTCGCAGCCATTTGTTTTATTTACGAACAGAAAAAATCGTAGTCCAATCAATCCGCAGGAAAAAGTCATCTTCCAATATCGAAACAGTATCCACTTCAACAACTAGAGTAACAGATAATATATAGTATTAACGCAGCACAAATTGCAGCTTTCGATCGAACCTCTGATGGTATTCATCATGATTGCTGCTTTAGGCATCATCGTCCAGTCAGTAAAGTCGCCATTGCCCGAGATATTTGTTAAAGAGAAGTGCGATACAGTGACACAGAGCTACGGCGTGAGAATTCCATTTAGAGAAATGTTGATCTTCTCACCCTCTTGGAGGAATGAGACTAACTCAGATTGAAGGTCATCCGAATAATGCACAATTATCGAATGGAAGATTTTGGAAATTTGGTGTTCACATTGCGGACGTTGCTGCCTACACTACGGCATACTCATCAGGATACATACAAAAATGTATAGATCGTGGTAAGGACTTCGGATGCACTAATAGTATAAAGCCCATTGCAAACAACCTATCTATTTGCACGCTGTCATTGGTGCAGGCTACGGTTGAAACAAAACCCTTAGTAGAGCCACGGAAGCAATCCGAAGGATGCCAAGAAAAAAATTGGGACTAACCATTTGGTCTTGCAGGATAAATCTGCCATTCCTGTTCACATTCTACTCGGCTCTCTCGCTGAGTGAAAGTGGTTCGGGAATTAAATGCACAATGGCCAAAAACTACCCTGCTTTGAAAAAACACCGGCGCCCAAAGTGCATATAATTAGTATGGTTCTTCAATAAAAGCAGACTAGGAACGCTCTCTAGTTAAGAACCAGAGAATTCTTTAAGGTCGCCTTTGAAAATCCATAACATCGGCTTTACTGAGCACAACGTCATACCCTTATACTCGTATTTCGGCTGCCTTAGCGGTCAGAGAAGTACGTAAGTCTTGCATGGATAGTTATTATAAAATAAAACAGTGATTACATCAACCAGTGCTCCAAGAAAGTTATTAAAGAACTTCTGTCGACGAGAAAACATGTGAGTTATCTAATTTAATCTGTCCGGAAACGAAACATCACGTCAAATGCTACATAAATTTCATAAATAGGGTTTTTGAGACGGAGAGCAAGAAACATGCAGACGATGCATGAAAGAAGCAAATAAATGGTCTTGTCTTCTTTTGCCGGCCTTCCGACTTGGATAAATGAGGAGAAAAAGAGAGATAAAGAAAGATGTAATTCCTTCGCTCTTGTTTTTAACATGTGTGAGCTTTAGAAGCTTCGTCCTGCCGGCATTGGAGAGCTGGGAAATAAATGTGAGTTTCACCCCACTAACACAAATAATCAGATGCTTGGAGAACTAGTTAACCATATCTAAAATGACTAAAAAGTAAAGACGCCTTCACTATCGTAAATAAAATGTTGAGGGATGTGTAGGGATTAGTGTAGGGATTTTGTCTTTGGTTGTGGATAAAAGATTTTTTAGGTTGCGCTTGTTATAGAAGGCTGGTCTGATTTTCTCTTTTGGTAGTGTTTTTGTGACTGTGTTTGAAAATTGGCCGAGGTAAAGAATTATTTTCCAATGTTTTTTGTCGTTTTCGAAAGAGGAGGTTCCATAGATGGATTTGGTGGCTTTCTTGATCAATTTTTTCCGACACTAGAAAAGAGTGGAGTGTATCAACTCGAATGCGAATGCTCCGCAGTATACATAGGGCAGACAGGGCGGCAATTCCGACAGAGAGCTAAGGAACATAAGGCCTGCTTTACACATTGTGACGACAATTCACAATTTGCGAAACATCTGCTAGAGGAGGGCCACACGAGCGACTTCATACGCAAAGCCCTGCACATGGAAAAAAAGGGAGTCAAGTGTTTTATGGTGGAAACTATCCATAATCAAATACATAAGGATATTTCTACATATATTACAGAAGGAAAAACAAAAATTATTTATTTCCGACTAGTTTAGGTGTACTACAACATTATCAAGTGGTGATAACAAGACTTGATAATGGTGTAGTACACCGAGACTAGTCGGAAATAAAGAAGAAGTTTCGTTTTTGTGGAAATTGCAAAATATCCTTATTTATTTTATGACAGAGGATTGCCACTGATAAAAACGCCATGCGTAAATGCGCACATTGCATCGTTGGGGAAGAAGAACCAAAAACTCAGGCCTCTTAGACCCTTGACTCGGAAAGACTTTGACATTGAGGTAATGCTAATTAAACTAGAAAATTAAAGCTCATTCACGCACTAGTTACCATACATCGTCAAGTTATACTCCATCTTGTCCAAATGAGCAAGGTCCTCTTTTAATTTCTTTAAATGATGGGTACTTCCTTCGAGCAAAAATTCGGTAAATACGCCCTTTCGTAGGACAGGGAAATATTTAGTGACGGGGGATTTTTCGTTGTTTATACAGACGAAGGTAAACTTTTTACATATTATTCCGAAGTGTTGCAGTTTTCAAGACTGTAATACACAGAGTATTGTAAACATATGACGGAGACCGAGAGGGTAATAAAACTTGGAAAATTAAGAGATTCGTATTCTAATCATTATTCATGAATTATCTGCTCCGCCTTCCTCAGCCGCTGAGATAAATATTTTAAATGTTTACATTAAACATATAAATCCCAATAAATTTCCCTCTGTATAGATTACTCGTCGGACTTATGCTTAGTACCATCTAATTAAATGTAGACTCATTACGCAATGCAGTAGTAGTAGTTAAAATTTTTGGGTGCATCGACGGCGGAGTCATTTTGTATCGAACCCGCAGTTTCAAAAAAACCTGAACTAGGCCACCATAATAAAAATTACCACATTTTGATCAATATTTGAGATTCCGGCAATTCAAGCATGCACACATAATCGTAAACGGGAAATAAAATCAGGCAGAGTTGTAGCCTAAAGGGTTGACTGGAAGGTCTCAGGTCAAAATTCCAGGAAGTGTCTTTGGATAACCTCGCCTACGATCCAATGATTAATTTGTCTGAGCCTGAACACCAGAATTTCGTGGGAAATCGCTTTTGGCACACAGGGAAAGGAGATGGCCTTTCCTAAACTGAATTTGTTAATGAGATAAGACCGTAGATGGAAACATGATAGGTCTTTTAAAAGAGAGAATTTAGTTCCGTCTTCAAGGAAGGAAAACTGATTAGTACCACGAAAAAATATGCCCATTATCACGACCAAGAATATTTGTATCACGACATCAGTTGGCAACAAAGAAATAAAAAAGGATTGCAAATCTACGCACACTGTTAATATACTCTCTCATGAATGATTTTTTGCCCCTTCCAAACTTCGCGACGCAGAGGTCTATTGGAACGAACATGATTATGTATAGGCAACTGGAGATCCTTGAAACTAAGACTGCGGACGAAAGGAGAGACAGGAAATTCGTTCTCGTCTGTCAAGTGCTCATTTGGAGGCTTTTCGAAACCACCAGGAGGAGGCCAAGGATCCTTAGACTCCCTAGCCTCGCAAGATGCACTCCCTCCATCCTTGAGACTTCGTCCCTCCTCATCTTGAGATATGCATTTCGGTGAAATCCCCTTGGTGCATACTGCGTGCGCCTGTGTTCCTTGTTGCGTTGTGAAAACTGAATCCAGGGTTCCAGGAGGTTTTATTTCTCGCTGTGATAATGGTACTTAACATATTTGGGAGGCATCATTGTTTGTTTCTCATCATTAAATGCTGCGGAATTAAACCTCGATGCCTTGTTTTTCACTGACGCTGTTCGGCGGAAAAGTCAAAACGTTTTCCTTGCCGTCAAGAGGCAGGTAGGAAGCTTTGGCCCTTCACGTTCTCGGTCCTATCCGTCTGTCTTTCAGAGCGAAACTTAAATTCATTCGTTTCCATCGTTCACGTGGCGGCCATTTTATGAATCGACAAAACAAATGAAAATGTTGATTTTCAAATTTCAAAAGACCCAAAAAAATGCCATTCTTTCTATATTTTTTCTTAGATAAAATCTATTTCCTACATAAGTGTGTTTCAATAAAGGTTTGTGGAAATATGCAGAAATTTTTACCACTCATAGGCTTACTGTGTATCGAGTATCTATCCCCATGCGAATCTCGGCGATTGATCCATTCTCTCTGCTAGAAGTCCCTGGCATTGAATACTGGTCGAAGTCTCCTGACATCTGTCGACAGAATGAAATACTACTTCTACTCTCTCCACCCTGGTGTCTAGAATCGTGACAGTGAAGGTCTTAAAAATTTTATTTCTATTCACGGAGAAACTTTTCTAATGTTCAGTTTTCTCCAGGGAAAAGTTTTCAGGAACTATAAAATATCCATTCTGAACTTTGAATGGTGCATCAAATAAGATTTACCAGTAAAATCTCCATTTCAGCTTTAAATTAATCGCCTAATTTGTAAGATAAAGTTAATAAACATGAACGCATTTCACATAACTCTTCCCCTCATTTGCATGCAAGTTTGGTTCTTTTATTCATAACTGCTTCGCTTGCTCCTCCATAATCACTGAGATGCCTTTTATGAGGTAGGGTGGGATTCAGAATATCTCGATCCTGATACCCACCGCGAGTGAAACAGACGCTCGGGTTGTGAGGAAGAGATTAATTAAATGACCTTAATTATATAGTCAAAAGGTTTATCTTTCGATTTTTTATCTTTCACCCATTTCATATAGTTCGGAATGACAAACAGAACACGTTCACAAAACGGCATAATCAATTGTGAAAATAGGGTCCTTTAACGCATGAGAAGTATTTTATATTCCACGAATTAAGAAATGTTTTCTTCACGTTCTCAGATAATCTTCAAATAAAATGTTTTGCAAATTTGGAGAAATGGTAACAATATACCGGGAAAAGTAAACTAACTCTTTTCATTATGTTTAAATCTTGTAAGAAGTGTGAGGGCACTCGATCGGATGAAATGGAATATCAGACACACAAATAATAAAGAGCAAAAGATATTTTCGTAGAGATACGAGTTTAGTAATAAAAATAGGTCCCTGGTTTTAAACGAAATTATTCATTACCCCATAATTCTCTCGAGAAAAACTAAGAGCACCTAATTATTTTCAGAACCAAAAGGATTATGCCACAGAGTTTTTATGGGATGATTTATTCGTATGCCGAATAGAAAATACCCACTAGGTAAACTTAATAGATATTAAAGGAGAAGGTTACGTAACATATAATTATATAAAATAAAAGAACATGATATAATGTAAAATAAAATAAGTGGCAATAAAAACCTAATAGAAACAATGTTACCAATGACGCAAAATGAAAATTGAAATCGAATAACTGTTATGATAATGGCGAAAGGAAAGTAAGTGAATGGTTCATTATTTTTGTGTTGATATTTGTGTTTGGCAATAGCAATAAATGGCTCGCTGATTACTTCGGGGGCATTATCGTGAATTAGAAATGAAGCTAAACGTCAAAGTATTTTTCAACGGGGAAATTCCACTATTGAGACGGAATGACAGTTAATGCGTCCTACATTTTTCCATCTGAAACACCATGCACGGATTATTTTTCCAGAAATGAAAAAGGTATGGGCTGAAAAGGGAAATTGAGGGGTAGAACGCGTCTTTTACAATGAGTGGAAACAGTTTTTATCACACCGACACCAGTAGCAAAATTTATAAGTATCGACGGATTGCTTGACGTAGTCTTGTTTTAAGCAGCTGAAGCTGTTAACACGGAAAAAAGTTCCTAGGTCTAGATCTTTACGCGAAGGAGAGCTGTCAGCAGCGGCGACCAAGGAAAATCAATACTCTCACACCATACAAGAATTCTACATCTCCACACTCGGAAGATCGTCTGGAAAGGAGACGGGCAAGGACACATTGACTTGCAGATGCCTCCACGGCCTCGTTATGGTGTCTCAACACAAGAAATGACTCCGTTGGCCGTGAAAGCAGAACATAGAGATAAACTTCAAAGTTTGAAGAGCCAAACGAGGACTAATCCGCACTTTTAAGCCCCCGAGCTGCGTGTTACTCATCGCCTATTAGGTTAATTATTTTGGAACAGGGCTATATTAAAGTATTAAAGGCTTTGAGTTATGATGCATTCGACCTTATACTCCATGTCCTATTTGTATCACTACAGACGGATGGCCATCTCTCCAAACAAAATCCATTCAATTTCAGGGAAATCAGGGAAAAGAATAAACTATATGAACATTTTCATAAATGCACATGCTAATGTAGAATTCGACATTGTGTATTGTTCAAACTCCTAGTAAAAATATTAGATTTTTCATATATGCGGAAATGAGTTTGACCCTATCTTTCTATACCAAGACTCCGTTAAAGCCGCGTTTATACGTAGCAGTGAACTGCTACCACAATCGAATCTGAAGCTTGTATCGACACTGCTAGTGTCCCAAGAGGCATCGGAGTTGCTTTCAAGCTGCTTCTAGATATTTACAAATTAACAAACCGTCTAATTCGTCCAAACATACGTAGTTATATTTCGCTAATACATTCGTGATTATGGCTATAGTAATACATCAGAGGCGAAGGGACGGACTTCGGTTGATGTTAATAAACGAATTGCTTAGGGATAATAACATTTTTTATTCTACTGACTAATGCCTCTATTAAGACGATGAAAATACAAGACATATAATAGGCACTACATATTTGTTGTATATAATTCTAAAGTAATAAAATTAATGTTTTATTCATAACAAAATTTTGTTGTCATTCATACTGCTACATTTTTATTACTAACTTCTTAAATGTAGATATAGAATGTCCGAAGAGCATATTATCGTTGACCAAACATCAAACAACACCGTAACTAAATTAATATTACCACATCATTAATATTATAGGTATGTTACCTATAATTCCCTCTCCATCACACTTCAATCCCGAGAAATATAAGCCAATATTAGACGTAGTATTTAAAACAACCGGTGTCGGATATGTTTTTTTTTAATGTGATTTTGCGCGAGCGATATATGATTTTGATGAGCGATCGTTGCGATTTTTTACGATATACGCACTGCGAAAACTGATGGGAAGTAGAAAACGTCCTACTTCGGGTAATAGGTCGAACCAGGTTCGACCTATTAAGATCGATACATTTCATTTCGATACTCGAATCTCGAAATCTAGGTATAGTCGATGGTCTTGGTTTTCAACTGTTTTTAGGATCATGATAATACGACTCTATTGGTATATTGATTCTTTTCACTTGATGATTACAACATGGGAAGAAAAGGAATGCGGGCTTCCCCCTTCGATGCCCGCCCCCACTGCCTAACCTGAGTGTATATAAATGTCTGTTTATGTATGATTTTTGTACCTGAAGATGACGCCGTAGCATTGAAACTAGTCGTACCAGATTAAAAGTCTTAGTGGAAAAATACGTAGTACGTAATTCTTATTTCTAAAAAAAAACTTATTGAGAAGGTAGGTAAGAACAAGTGGTCCAAGAAGTATGTGAGGATACAGAGAAATTATCATAGGATGAGGTGCGTTTTTCATTTCTTGATTTCACGCAAAAAAAACCTAAATTGACAAAAAAAGGTGTTTAAAAATCTTAGTTGGTAGATTATGCCATTATACCAGCATATATGAAAATTGATAAATATTCTTCTTTTTTCCGTCGAGGTCATCTAGGGACAAGCCAATTTCAGTTTCTTTGTTTTTTTCTTTCCCTCTAGTACTCTTTCATATTTTCAATATGGATAGTTTTTCTTTCTTCAGACAACTTTGGGCATGTTCTTTTCTCTCTTCCACTTTGGAATCCCTCCAATTTCAACACTTTATCTCTAAAGGTCTCCTACTCCGTGGCCTCTTCTTCTTTAGCGCTGGTTCTTTCTATGTATTTCCTTACTTCTTGGATCCAACCTGTATTATTCGTTTTTTACAAAGATATTTTAAGATCCGATTCGTCAACCTGTTGTCATCCATTCTATTAAACTGGCAAGAAAATATCATTCTTCTTTTTTGTTTCTTAATATTTTCTCAATTTTCTACATATTACTTCGTTATTTCTTATTTGTCATTTTTCTGTAGTTATAAGTGCACCAAGTATTTTCCTTTCAATAACTGGAATAAAATAACACTTTCCCACTTAATTTCTTTACTGGTACGATCCGGGTTTCGACGGTATACCGCTATCGTCAGTTACGACTACCCTGTAGCCGTACTTGTAGACGTACCTTACGATAAGGGTGTACCGTCGAAACCCGGACCGTACCAGTAAAGAAATTACTAAGTGGAAAAGTGCTATTTTTTTCCTGTTATTTTAACCATGTCAAACTTCCTCAACATCACGCCTAAATCCACCCAAGTATCCATAACAATCCGTCTTTCTAATATATAAATCTTGTCTAAATTACTGTTCAATGTCTTTACAAGGTTATTTATTGTTCAGGCTTTGCTTGCATACAGGCGGAATTCTGGCTTCACCACTGTGTTGTAGTGTCTTATTTTAGCATTCTTAATATTCATAAATATTATTTGTACGCATATTCTTTCTGGTATATTTTGTTGGTCCTCCTTTTGAAAGACCTAAGGCTCTGTATCTAGCAGGGCTGTTAACCATGGTGATTTTCGGTTACCAGGTAACCGGTTAACGATTGACTTCGGGGACTAGGTAACCAGTTACCCGGCAAAGTATTTCTTTTAATGTTACCTGATAACAATTTTTTCGGTTCCCAGTTAGCCGGTAACGTGCTAATCATAGAAATTTTGTTACCAGGTGACTGCAATTTTGGATGGTTACCTGCTAACTAATTTTTTACGGTTACCAGATAGACAGTTACCGGGTAATCGATTTTTTATGGTCACCTAGTAATCAAGAAAAATTCCAGTTACTAGGTAACCGTCCCAAATTACGATTATCTGCAGTTACCGTTCCAGTAGCCGTAACTGGTTACTAAGCCCTGTTATTTGGAGAGTCCAATTCCTAAAGCATCCCTGGGTCATGGGGTGTGTTCGGCAGGCAATCAGCTTTAACACCAGCTGAATAAAGTTACTCATACAGCAAATGAGTCTGGTTTCAATTCGCATGTCTACATGAGTGAAAAGTTAATTTAATAAGACACCCGACATAAATTTTTAAGGTACGTGCCACAATCGTTCCATTATAGGAACAATAATTACACCTTCACCTATTAAAGCAAGGAAGACGTACTAGGGCCGCATAAGAAGAAATCCCAGTAAGCTTAATAAGCATAATTACTACCTCCAACGTCGTATCGAAGGCCAGGGTTGAGAAATCATTTGGTGCGATTGCGTAATTCGCACTATATTTTCAGAATCCGTGTGTAATAATTACAAATCGATAAAAAAAAGATAATGGTTACAACTGAAAAATGAAGAAATGTAAGGAACCGCCACAAAAAATATGCATTTTACACGCAAGTTAATGTAAAAGGTCCTGTTGCTGATTTTGGTGTCCTATTAAATAAATAATATGTACAGATAGACGGTTACTTTACCGTCGTTATTACTTTTATTAATACTGGAGAAGAAAACTTATGCGAATTCCACTTACAAGAGATTTATTCACCACCCGGGTTTCAGCAATTTATGCCATCATCACCTCTTGTAAGAGAAATTCGCATAAGTTTTCTTCTCAAGTATGGAAAATTTTCACAGAATTAACCCTGGAACTTCACTTTTATTAGTTTAGTTGGACACCCTACTTCTTGAAAGATAAAAGTACCCCAGGATTACATAATGGTTTACGTGAAAATATCGAAAATGGGTAGTCTCCCGGTGCGGTGGAGTGATTAGTACCAATTCTGATGGCGTGACAAGAAAGGCTTTTAGGAGGGGATAGCCTGCAAGGAACGGTTTTCCGTTTAGCAACTGGTACAAGAATGGAATAGCCACGGTCATTTTAAAGTGCAGAGGATAGTAATTAAGGACGACTCCGTTAGAGATTTTTGCCCTAGGGTGAAAGGTAGGGTATGGGGGTACTACCTAGTCCAGGCATCCTTTCAGCCCGAAGGCATGATTTGCGAGTAATAGGTTGGGCCACAGTTGGAAGGGATATCTCTAAGGTGGGGATTCAATATTTACCTCTACCCTCTGGATTCCTCTGCCTAACTTAGCTCACACTCTAATTCCTTGAGAGCAAATAGGGGGAAGATATTGGGAACTCAATAAAAAAATAAGGGAATTGGTCTGTTACCCTGAGGCATTGTTAGAATTTCTCCAGGAGTAAGCCTGAGTTTTTACATACCCTTGGAACTTACCAACCTTCTGGCTGATCATTATAGTCAAATTCATGGTTAAACGATTTAGAGAAAGAGGAAGGTAAATTACACTGCTTATCTGAATACAGTCTGGCCGGAATATGATTAAAAGTCGGCGAGGCGATAATGGTTAAATGTCGGGTGAGACGAAAGAAAGGTGAATGACGGGCGAGATGACAGAAAGGTGAAATTTCTCAGGAACATTTTTTTAAATATGATTTTATGTTGGTACTTATCCCTTTTTCTATGTAATTTCACCATTTGTTACTAAAGCCGCACGCAGTTGTTATAATAATGTGTGGGCGGATGACCTGCATTGGGAATACAGCTTAATTCTTCCTCCGCTAACCCAATTCTTCTTCTCATTTCCTCACTACCAGCCACCCATGCACAATACAAACATTGTATTTAATAACGCCGTGGACTTTTCCACAGTTAAAACCCGTCAAAAACATAACATGAAACTGGATAATCAGAAAAGTGGAAAATGTTCTGCCTAACCAGGAAGACGTCGATGAAGTGAAATCTTCCTCACGGAAAGCAGTGAGTATGGCTGCAATTACGGGGCCGCTTCACTAAAATTAGCCTCAAGGCGTCCCAAATTTCCTAGTGTATTCGCATAACTTTGGAAGTACTTTTGGCTTTACTCTCCAAACAAGGGGTACATCCTTAATTTTCTAGGAAATGTGCATTTAAATGTCTTACCAAAAGTATTATACTTCTCATAGAGAAAGGATATTGACAAAATAATCCTACGAAAATGCTTTTCATATATACCCATCCCCACAGCTTCTGATAACTGTACAACATAAGCATTCATTAATATGTTAATTAAAGAACTAAGGATGCTACTGGAGTGATGGTTTATGTCGAACAGCGTTGAAAATTAAATAGCCATAAATGAAACGCACGACCAATGAGACCGCGCTCTTTCTTTTTACGTATACGAGGGGAAATACGTAGCCTGCGACATTAATTACACAACGACTGCAGGATAATCCCATCTGAATTACACAAAATTACTTCAATCAAGTGGGTTAACACCGGGGAGCTTTTAAAATGATTTTCATCCCCCCACCGAGGAATGAACAAACGTTTTGAACACTCCTCGACAAATATTACAGCAGAAAACTGACGGAAGTGAAAACATGACCCGAATCCAGGAAATGGAAAACGACTGAGAGAAATAATTGCGCATGCTTACCCGCCGAAGTCCCATTCCAATTCACGATCGAGGAAGCACTTTTACTGCATGTCTTTGGTCCAGATGCCCTCACAATGCAGGTGAAGTGAAGTGTGTCACGAGACTGTAATTTAGAATGAATATTTGCTTTTATAAGATATGGCTTAGGGCTTCGCTTGGTGGAATTCTCTCAGCATGAAAGGGTTTTAAAAAACACACTGCAATTCCACATGTAAAGTTTATTGTATCACGACCAGGTTTCGCCGTATCACAGCATCATCAGTTCGTCCCACCTTTTGTTTTTCATTTGCTTTTAGTTTGAGAGGGAAAATGTTTGGTACAAATGGTAGTCTATGATAATGGAATGCTTAATAACGGTTAAGTTCCAAGATGCAAATATTTAATCGAATTAATTTATTTATACGCTTAATTTAATTAGACGCTACGGCGTCATCTTCAGGTAACCCTGAAGATGACGC
>WURS02444581.1:0-14659 GCA_011762765.2 Rhinocypha anisoptera
GGTGGAGGGGGGGGGGGCGCCTGGGGGGGGGGGGGGGGGGTGGGTGGGGGGGGGGGGGGGAGGGGGGGGGGGGGGGGGGGGGGGGGGGGGAGTTGGAGAAGAGGAGGAGGAAAGGGACCGCGGGGAAGGAGATGGATGCGACGTAACTTTAAAAAAAAAATCCGAAGAGAATAAAAAATTCCCAAATTGGCAATCGGAGTCAGGAAAATGAGGCAAAAGCGGAGAGATGGCCCGAATCTCTATCATTCCCTCCCCCCCTCTTCTTCGAACCTCCCGCCCTTTTGCTCCCAGGAAATTTGTTATCCCCTTTTCCGTTTTTCCACCAGGAGGAAAAATAGGATGACGGAGATGCATAAAATGGAGGGATGGGAGTTGGGAGAATTCGCGCGGAAAGGTGCACGAGAAGGTTGTCATTTCTATTCGTGAGTCGAGAGAGAGAACGAGAGAGAGAGAGAAAACCAAGAAGAAAAAGTTGGAGGATAAGTGACTTCCAGAGAGAAGGATCCAATTCTGCAAATCACGCGGAGTTAACAAGAGACGGGGATAGGGAGGTGAAAATCCTAGTGATGTCTTTGCGTCGCCGAGTTCTTTGGCAGGCGAGGAAGTTGTGGTGCCGTGAACATCCTCTCCCTGGCGTCTCTTTCATTCCTCACCAGGGGGATTCTTACTGCTCGGAACCTGAAATGAGGGCTTCGTGAGAGGGTACAGTAAAGCGAAGGGGAGGTTAGTACAGCCTTACGCTCGTATCCTATTTCCCACTCATCGAAAAAGAGTAAACTAAGATCTATCAAGTCTCAACTCCTCTTACAGACTCTCCTGGTAAGTTCTCGGCTCCTTAAACTTTCCAATTTTTTCTGTTTAGGAATATTTTCCTATTAGTTTTCCCTTCACCGCTTTTCAGTATATACATTCTAATACGATTATGAGTGCATAAATGATATCCAATACAAAAGAAGATGATTCTCATACTCGAATAATAATCTAATATCTTTGAGTGCAGTGGTATGGTTATTTTTCGCGTTCTAATGCTAATGTTAACGTTCAAGTTTGACCAGAACGACGCGATCAAAACATTTCTAGAGTATTATGGTTTTCATATGTGCTTAAACAATTGATGACGAACAAAATTGCCTACTCTAAAATAAAAAATTTAAGCATAAAAGGCAACTATCAAAAGTATTATAATATAAAATACATAAAAATATAACCAGATTGCTGGAAAAACATACTGACAACTACGACAGATTAATTTTGTCATGCATTAAAGCTGAAAAAACCTCAATTTAATTTACATAAGACTAAGACCAATATTCATTATGGGATTAATAATGATAGGAGAAAAAACTTCAAAAATCAAACATTTGCTACAGGTATAATAAAAATCCATTAACCAAGAGGATTGCGCTTAAAGTGATACATTTACTCGATTGTGAACTGAATACTAAGTTTTATTTTAATTTATCAGCGAAAATATTTATACTTTAATAGAAATTTTTGCGGAAAAACAGCGAAACTGATGCTGGTAAAAAAGTTTCAAGAGTACTCATCCCTTAAATTAGTGCTATGAAAATTGCTAATATCCTCGAATATTGCAATCTTCCATGAGGAAAGTGATGTTGGCTTAATGCACATGACTCGGAACTCTGATGCATGAAGAAGGTCGGGAAACGTACGCAAAATTTCATCATTTCGGAGTTCAATCATCATGAAAGCTTTTACTGGTGCGAGTGAGTGCTGGAAACGGGTCCCACCCACCCTCCAACCACATCCGCCTACTCCTACTCCCACCCTTGGCCCCTTGCCACCGATAATATGCAATTGTCTGGATGAAAAATTAATTAACTCGCACCCAGAGTCAGTTGCCACCCATTCTATTAGTGATTCGTCGAAATTTATAGTGGAAAAAAACGTCGATCGTGTAAGCCGGAAGCAGGCTCGATTCGGCCGGCCTGGACCACATTTTCCCTCCGTGTTATATTCCGTTATTAGGGAATGTAGCTCGCGGTTCAACATTCACTGATGGTGAAAGTTCAAATTCACTTCATGCAATGTTTTAATACCTATTGTTACCCTAAAGTGACAATAGTTCCGGTGCTTCAACTGCGTCGATGGATCGATGGAAATATTAGTACGGTACAGACGATGGGTTAAAGTTAGTATCCAGGATAGCGGCGAAGCAAGTTTTTGCTATCACTCAATCAAGTGAAGAACAACTACATAGATAATGACAGAGGTCGAATTTTGATGAGTGTAATTACTTTAACGGTGGATATATACATACTCTTTATCTCAATATGGCACCAAAAATAAGGCTCCAGCACACAACTTGATATCCCTTATTTGAATGAAACAAGAAATAAAAAAGTTCGGTCCGTTTCTGGTCATCAAGAGGAATACTTGAATAATTTTCTACCCAATGCGATTGCGTTTTTCTTTTGAGAAACGTGTTCATAACAAAGCCAATATCAAAGTAGAGAGTGTGGATTATCCAGATGAACCCCACCTATGCCCCGACAAATGCCTACGGCTCACGCAGTGAACTTAGCCAGAATAGTAAGTGAACATTTAAAAACATACATATTAATTTAACCTAATTTTTTGGAGTCCACTATATTTGGAAAAATAAATAAAATATAATACATTTTATAGTTTTTCATTTAAAGCTTAGGATTCCGTCGAACTGGCAGATTTATTGCTTCCCCGATGCGAATCGAATTTTCTCCCCGCGTTCCCCGAAAACCTAAAGTACAGATCCTCAGATTATTTTGTCTCCGCCACGATACAAAAATTTTATTTAATCAGGCACATGTTTATTTCAAACAGCAACAGTCTTTTAACGTTAAAATAAAGAAAGAAGGGCTAAGCTTAGCGAGCTACTGCGAGGCATTCGTTGAATTGGCATTATATTTAAAGGTCATGCCAATGACCTGGATAGCGAACGAATGATGCTAATGACATTACCTCCTAAAACTGTGTGGAACAAACGATAAACATGTAGTCCTCGTAAACAGTCATAGAACGTAATGATACCTATGAGTTTGCAGATAGCATTACAAAACCAATAATGATGTACAATGCTGAAAAAGAGCCTGGGAAACGGAAGTAGGAACTTCGGAGAGTCTAATTACGAGTCATAAAAACTTTATACACATTAAAAAAACGAAATACAAACTTTGAGTAACTCTAATACAGAAATCAATGAAAAAAAATACTTAATAATATGTCTAAAAATCAGTGCTCTTTATAAATAACGTGGAAAAAATAGCAACTTGTGTAAGTTTTTCTGTGACCTCGTAGGACAAAAGTCTCCGATACAATTGCTGTATGACGAAATTTCCTAATTGATTTAGGAAAGATATGGACTTAAGAATGAATACATCAAGTCCAAAAAAAAGAGTTAATTGGGAATTGCAATCTGATTACCTGGCCACTTTAATGAAGAGCGAATAATTACATTCCATCATAATCAGATTACTTGGGTCGTGCATAGTCAACTTTTTGCTCCTCGAACTTCTACGCAACGAAACCGCATGTCTCAACTTCCGTTCTCTCACCACGAAATTCGCCCACACCACTCCCTCCCTCCTCCCATCTCCCTCCCTCCTCCCACCCCAAAACTCCTCCCTGTACTCAGACATCTCGCCTCTTTCTCTGCCATAATTGCCAACCAATCAAAGCTGGCTTACGTCGTTGCAGCCGACTCCCAACATGGCGTCCCGTCATTTTCGGGCGCCTTATGCGACAAGTAACTCCGGAATCCTAGCTCCATTCCCCTACCCCCCAGAGAGGCTCACGAACGAACAACAATCCGTCATTCCCCCCCTCGTTCCCGGGTCGTCCCTTCACCTCCCCCGTCCCCACCCCGTTTTCTGGCCATCCTTTTTCCCTCACAGTGCCCCAAGCAAGTTCTCCCTCACCCCACCTTACCCCATCTCCTCTCGGCCATTCCTAGCTATCAAAAAATTAGATAAGAATCGGACGGGGAGAAACAATTGGCAGTCTGGGGGCGAAAAAAGATCGAAGCAGTAATTTCTCTCCGCTACTGGATTCGCAGAGCATCCAAGCTATCCTCTCTCTCACTCTCGGTTGTGCGATGAGTCGGGACGATGAGAGAGAGGTTCTGGGGAAGGAAGGAAATCGTTTAAATTTCATCGAAGGAAGATTAATTGGATGATGACGCCAAATTTCAAGGATCGCTGGAATCTATGGATGCATGCGCGTAATTGAAGGCAGCGAAGGCAGGCAGCTGCTCTGTTTGTAAGATCTTTATCGTTGCTCACTCGATAAACTCTTAAAAAATTTTATCAGGTGACTGCTTAAAATTTTGATTCGAAGAAATTATACGGAGCACTGTGGATCGAATTGTAGGTTGATGGATCAACATCTCGTTAGTCTACAATCACGTAATTGTCTCATCATTCATCATCAAATCCCTTGGGTTTTATATCCTTTTTGTGGGATCTTTACTTTGGCATAAGTTGAAAAATAAAAACTATCAATACTTATAGAGTGAAAAAGAGGTGAAACAAAATAAAATAAGTATTTTATCATATACAGAAAAGTAATAGCATAAACCTTAAGGCCCTTCACTACCTTCACAAAGTCATTAACTTGTACTAATAGGTATTAAGTAAGTCACTAATCAGTTACAAATGATTTTTTTAAATCGTGATAATGTCATAGTTATGAAACACTATGACAGTTATAAAATAGACACCGATCGTCAGAGCGGGCATGAAATCAAGTGTATCTAGAATTTGAACTGTGGAGAGACAAATTCTACGACTCTCGTACAAATAATTCATCGTCATCATTCATACTTCAATCCGAAGATTAGTTGACTGCAGACCTCCATCCTTCCTAATTGGTGATAACTCTCTTATTCATTGGAACTCTCATACTCATTGGTAGTCTTTTTAACGTCTCTTATAATTTTTCCTATATATTTTTCCCTCGGCCTTTTTCGTGGGGTCTACTCTTCTATTTTTCCTTCCATTATATTCTTCATGAACTCGTTATGCCTCAGGGTGTGTTCTATCCAATTTGTTCTTCTTTTTTATCGTATTTCAAACTGACTTTACTTCCTCCCATTCTGTACACTTCCTCGTTCTTAACGCATTCCGACCATTTTATCTACAGCATCCTCCACCTACGTCATGTTTCTAAAGCTTCCAACATTCTCTGGTCTGTTTTCCCAATGATCTATGTCTCCGATCCATAGAGTCCCATGCTCCATACAATTTTTTATATTCTGCTTCCTTTATTGTAGTATTAACTTTGCTGGGAGTGTTATCGTGGATATAATTCATCTGAATAATTATTTTATCAACCAAAATAAATGAAAAACAAACATTTAAGCCATAAGATGCAACATCCTTTACGAGGTAAGAAAACAAGTTGCAGTGTCATGTATAATTTTTAATCGAAACGCTATATATCTTCGATGTAATAAATTTGACCCTGTAATCGTTCTACCAAATCATTGAGAAACATAATGACTCAAATTAATTTTTGTCAAGTATGGCATGAATATATGCCTCTTTGTGTCATCAAATTTTAGGCTGAGGTATATTAAAATAATTTTAATTGTTAATTCAATAAATAATATGAGAATTTTATTTTAAATAAAGGAAATTACCAAATGCTTTCAGTGTTTATTTCCGGAAAAAATTGCAATACTAAATCATTAACTAAATAAAAAATCGGGGAATCAGACTGTAGTTAAGGTCACTCAAAAATTGACAAAAGACTAACAGAACTTCGCAAGAAATAGTAAGGGGAAAATTCATCACTAGTGACGTGAAAAAAATTGAAGACATTTGCACGATGCATCTGAATATGCTCATATAAAGTTACAAATAACTCTGTGCGTATGCATTCATTAAAAAATATTTCTTAAGAATTAGTGGGTTTCCATCATCCTTACCACATTTTGTCCTCATCCCTTTCTTTACTTCCTATTACTTGTGCTATGTTTTCGTCATGTGCCGGTAATACGGATATGTATGAATGATATATATATATATACACACATATATATAATGTTCAGGAAAGTACGCATAATCAACCTGATACACAATGCACAGTACAAAGAACGAAGCAGGAACAGAAAATAAAGATTGGACCTACTGTGGATATTTCGACGGCCACCACCACCGTTATCAACTAAGATAATTAAAATGTATATATATATGTATCTATATATATATATATGAATGCATACATATACATATATATATGTGGCTTTGAACCATGTATATATACATGGTTCAAAGCCATATCAATAATATAAAGCATATATCCAAGCCACTTTATTTTCATTTCTTCTTTACTAATAAAAAGTGGAGACTGCAAAATATTTTATCAATTATTATACAACAGCAGGTGGGTAGGTCACAGAAAAATAAAGCATTAGAGGCACAGTGGGATTCGTTACAATAATTGCGTTGCAAAAAATAATCCTCTCCTTTACGGGCAGTCAATTTGACCGTTGCATAAAATCCGCCCACCCCTTATAATCTCATTCGGTTCGAAATGTGCTCCTCTTCAATGCCCCCCCCTCCTTCTCTTCTCATGACTCCTCTTTCCATCATTTTTCGTTGCTCATCCCCGCTCCCGCTACAGTGTTTTCATGAGCACAATTCCTCTTCCTCTGTTGCCCTTCTGAGCCCCACGCGCCTCGTCCCTCCACTAATACCACTTACCTCAATCCTATCTCTCTCCTCTCCCTACCCCCCTTAACGTTATGTCGAACTCATAAATTTCAAATGCGATTGATTCATAACAAGAATAATTGCACCCGTAACTGTATTCTTTTGTTTGGGACACCGATAATATCAGGAACGCAAATTTTTTTCTCTCAATTCTATTACGAAAATAGACCAAGCACGCGACTCATTATTCTGTGCAATAGGAAAGCAACTTTCCAATGCATTCTAATGAAAATTTTATTTTCATATCAAGGTGACTAGTCCAATTTAGATCACTGGAGACGTTGAAACGTAGATAAAGCGGAAATTCTGTATTCAATATAATTTGTTGGAAGGACTAGTGCCAATCAAATTCGCGATGTTAGATAAAATCACCCCCGCGTGTAATAGTCTATGTCAACAGTGTATTTTGTTCATTTCGTCTCCCTTCAAAAACAGAGTAAATGCACTGGTGATGTAGTTACATCGAAACTGAAACTTGAGGCAACTTACTTTTTTTGTTTGGGTAAATGGAGTTCCCTCATTATTTCACCATTCACCTTATGCCTCCCTAAGGATCCCCGTAGCAAAATAGCTCTCTCTCTCTCTCCCTCTCCAAATTTTCTCCCGTGCGTTTATTCCCCATTGCACCCAATTTCGGGACCATTCACAAAAAATTATTATCAATCGGATTTACATATCCCGAGTACCCCCCTGCCATATGTCGAATCAAAACGACATTTTTGCGTCGGTCCGCTCCAGGGATCTGACGAGATAGAGGAACGTGAAAAGGGGGAAAACCCTGGTGAACGAAATCGTTTCCCGTTTCAATCACAATGTGCCTCCATTATCAAAGAAATCGGATCAGGGATTGGTTGATCGTGTGCTTTGACGGCTGGGAGATGGGCACTCAATGGGGCACTTCAACTGTCAGCGTTTGAAAACGTAGACGGGGAGGAGGGTGGGGTGTGTGTGTGCGTGTGTGTGCATGGCCATGCAGAAAGAGGCGTGCGGAAGTGGGAGGTATACGACGGCGGATGGAAGGAGTGGAGGGAGAGGGAGGGGAGAAAGAAGTATAGGGTGGAGTTAGGGTCCCATAGAGCCTCTTGATCGGAATCAGTACTCGGCTGTGGCCAGGAATACTATTGTGTTCCCGCACGGGGATTTACAGCTGGTAAGCTGAGATCCCCCCCCGGAGGGGGTGGGAAGGGGGGGGGAGAAAGAGAGGGAGCAGCAGATTTTGGAGAGGATCACAATACCATTTGCGGTTCCATGAATTCATTTTGTGTTTGAAAGGGATTATTTTGCTGGATACATTTCCGCGCAGGTACCTTTTGTTTGCGTAATGAATAAACTGAGCCTCGGTGGTCGCCTCAGTCATCCGATTTGAAGTGCCACTCACACCGGTGCAGAGTAGTTTACGGAGCCGCTACCGGTTGGGATCTGCGGTATTTCAAAGTTACAAATTAATGCAAATACCTAATAGGGATTTTAATCGGCACACTATATTGGCCAAGGAACTTACGATACAGCAAACGCGAAGAAATGACCTAGGAACGAAGCATTTTCCTAATAACTCTGCGAGAGAGTAATACTCTTTTCAAAATCGTGAATGCCAAGGTACAACTTATGAAAAAAACTTAGGATACATAACGCATAACATATTTTTTTTACTTGTAAAGTTTAGGTCTCAATTGGTTGTGTAAAATAAGCATGTTTTCATAAATCATCCTCCACAGACAAAAAATATATAGATCGAGTTTAACTGAAAATATAAAACGTATTCCAACATCATAATGCAGTTACATTAATTAAATTTCAGTATTGCGCAACATTGACCAGAACCTATAACTTTTCACGGGAAATTATATGTCGGGTCGTATGTATTGTATTAGAACCTATTGAATTGGAAAAATATACAAGGAAAGGAGTCTTATCTTGTTACAGAAAGTATAACTAAACCGCCTGGAAAAAAGTTTAGTAAAATTCGCACATCTCGAGTGGTGTATTCTGAGGGTTATACCGTTCGAGTTCCCTTTTATCATTAAATGCCTCAATAAATATCTTTCTCGGTCGACCGAGTTCTCACTAAATCATTCTGTGCTCATAGCGACCCACCAATAGAATTCTTCTCGCCCTGTAATCTGTCTCTTTTCAATCGAGAGGACCAAAGGTCAAGAGAGAGAGAGCTCAGCACGGGGAACAGAATCGCTCTAACCCTCTCAACCTACCCTGTCCTCTCATAGTACCCCGACCCTCTCTCTCTCTCTCTCCTTCTTCACACCCCTCTTCGCCTCCTCCCTTGAATTTTGAGCGTCGGGAATCTGCCATCCGGAATAATCACAGCGATTCTCTGGACGTAACAGCCGTACAAAACACAGTCCTCATTTATAACCCTCCATTCCAACAGGGAATATTTCGAGCGGGACCAAACCAAGACAATGTAGATCTCGTATATATTCCCTACTGCTTACGATCATATCATTCCAAACATTTAACGTGTTTGCTTACCATGGGGAGCAAACCTGGTGATATCGTGGTGAGGGATCTCTGAACTAACGCTTTCCATTTTTGTTCCATGTTTAAACAAAGTTTACCCCGTCCTCGGAAGTAATAATATGAAACGCTTCGTCTCCGTCTCCCGAGAAAGTTAACCTCCACGATTCATTTGATTGCTAGAAAAGGTTCGGGAGCTAATTCCCTCCTTTTATTCCGGCTCACACGCACAGTATTTCTTCGGTGGGGCTTCATTTCTCAAAAGGGACGTAATAAATACTCTATCGAAGAGACCATTTCTTCCCTCTGGCAATCGCTCGAATTTAATCGATATCCCCCCTTTAAGAGGAATAATCCCGACCTTATCTCCGAGTCGGCGGCGTCCGTTCCGTTGTTACACTCCATCACTCCGTCTCGCATCATTCTTAGGAATTAGTTCCGTCTCTCCTCGCCCATCTCCAATGCTTCTTCCTTCTCCTTGACCACGTTCATACCTTCCTTGAATTCCTTCCCTCGTCTCTCTATCTCGACTCAAGCCTATTTTTTCGCTCCCGTGATGCATTCTTAAGCTGCATGCATAAATTTAGTTTCATTCCTCCATCGATAAAAAAATCCGATGGCACTCATTAAGTAGGTTCAGAGATCTTTTAAGACCCAACTAAAACTTTCCAGAGGGGAAGAAGGAAATGTAATTGAAGTATAAAGAAATTATAATGTTAAAAGATAATAGTAACTTAATTTAAAAGAAGTTCAAAGTAGTTTTTGTGAAGCTTCGATAGACATGAAATATGACAAAAATTCGCCTACAAAAATAAGTTTCATGTGTCATTCATTTTGGATGATAAAAATTATCCGACGCTTAAACAGCTTCACCAAAGTATTGATAACATATTTTATAAAGTATGAAATAAGTAAATAAAAATACAGGAGTATTATATCAGATAAAGATTACTCATAGCTAATATTTTCCGATTCTTAAAGCTGCAATTCCAGTTTAAGGAGTCTGTGCAATAATATTGACGATAAGATAAAAAATTACCTGGAAGGTAAAGCCTTCGATAAAATTTCAGATAAGCACAAGTGATCAATTAACTCAGTTTTACAGCCGGAAAAAAGACTTTTAGGACTTGTTTTGCATTAAAATAGGTCTAACTATTGCAAAAAGATACTTTATCTCACCTCTGTTACTTCCAGAATAGCTACCATAATCTTCTTAATTTCCATACAACCGAGTTTCTTTGAGATTCTAGGGGAAAACTTACAAAAACTATCTAAAATATAATAGATACCAAAACTTCATTATAAGCCTGAAGTAAGGCTTCATTATGCTGGATGTGGGCCTTGGTTTAAGTTTTTTATCTTCATCTATCAAAATCAAAACCAATCTCTTAGTTGGCATTGCATAGCTCAACTTTCATCCTTCCAGGAATTAGTTTTTTTACTTCTATTGAATAATTTTAATGTTCAATTCGCAAACTATCAAAAGTATACTGTGCAAAGAATGAAATAATTCCACTATTAAACATTTAAAATCAGATCTAATATCGTCATTAATACTTCAGTTTAGTAACTTATGTTGCGCTCAATCCTTTTCGATTTTCATTATGCTATGACTTTCTTTAATTTCATTCTTCCACATTTCATTTCAAGTTAGTAAACCCTAGGAGCAGGAATTTCACCCACTACCGATGACTTAGAATTTAGATGGATCCACATCTCCACCCTGACTACATCCCCATAAATGCCTCCTCTTCTGTTTTACGGAACTATATTTTCCACCGCATCATATTTTTAATCGGATAAAATGGTTGCGTTATCAGTATAAAGCAGAGTTTATCACAACGTTTGCGAAATAGTTGCGATAATCTGGGGGGACGGACTGTGGCGCTTCTCTTTTCCAATGATGAAGGGAAAGGATTGACAAACTGAAAGAGAGAATTATGAAGCTTCATCTTAACTGTATTCCTCTTCAAACTTGCATGCACCCTAACGTATTTTTAAATGTCTATTTCCTCCCTCCATTAGTCTTCGATGCCTCTTTAGCCTAAATATAGGTCATATCGGTTTTCTTTCTATGGCAAGTGTCTCTTTCGATTACTCTTCGCACTATTTCACCATTGTTCATTCGAATAAATGAGCGATCCATGGTCAAATAAAAGAGGCACAACCAGCCACGTTCACTAATCATCGTCCTACGCTTGCAGTCCTAAGATTGATTCGTGCACAAGAGCAACCCAACCAGTCACGCGCCAGTCTCTTCACACACTCTCGCAGAAATTACTGAATCGTAATAAAATCAAAGAAAGGAGGCAAAACATCTATGGAGTTACTGAAATTCTACATGATTTGTCGAATTATTGAAAAACCTTCGCCAATAGTTTATAAAATCTTAACATGCATCCTGGTTTCATAAAATTATCCGTCGAACGCAAAATCTTTAGATATTTACCTACTTGGGCTTTGCAGAATATTGTACCTGGGCGTCGCGCCTCTCGACTCTAGCATTGACTCATTCATTCTTTGTCACCTCCCTTAAACGTGCGATCTTCCATTGAGTCCTCGCCGCCTACACCACCCACTTGGACCTTCCATCCGCCCACCCAATATCTCTCTTTCTCTCTCGCCCCCACTCTCATTTCTCTCGATTGTGCCATTCCTCCCTCTCCGCGATTCCCTTCAATCAGCGCTCTCTCTCTCTCCCCCTTCATTCATTCTCACCCCCGCACTGCACCCCCCATTGTATCCAGCGAGGGCCATTATGTATCCACTCACTGTTCCCTAGCCTAAAACTTCCATTCCTTGCATTATTCACTCCTACTCGACCTTTCTTCCTCACTCATTCCCTGTCCTTCTTCCTCGATTTCCCTTCCCCCCTTTCAACATTCCCCCCCTTTACTCTCTTTAATATTCATTCCGAATCCATTCGCCCACGGAAACGAGGAGTGGGACTGAGAGGTTTCCAGGAATTCCGTCCCGATACCGCTCGCTTCCTCTCCCTTGATATTTTTTCTCTACCCTCCAACCGAGAGAGAGCGAGAGGATTGTGACGGGAATCGTGTAGGTCCTTTCATGTCCGTCCTTCCTTTCGTCCGCCTCGGCCTCTCCGCCACCACCTCGGATTCAATCTTTGATACCCTCACGCTCTATGAGATACTTCCCGATTTTTGTACCTACCAACTAACAACAGGCAAGGATTTCCCTCGCCACCGCATTAACCACTCGAAAGACCTCCTCTAACATCGGAAATAGATAATGTAGACTCTTCCAGTGAGAGAATTGAAAGAGAGAGAGGAGGTATTCCCCACTTTATTTCGAGCTGGAGACCTTCTCGGAGGACTAGAATGAGTTTCGCCCGGATCCGCCGTAAAAAACGGGCTGGAAGGGCCAAATTTAAAACGGTGTAGCTGTGTAAAATCTCAGAGAAACTCTGCTCGGACAAACTTTAAAGCGGAGAATCTAGATAATGACGCCCACAGGGAGAAGCAGTAAAGAGGAGACTGCGACGAACACTGGGGGGAGGGGGGAGCGCGCCTTTTTTTTTCTTGAAACCCTTTAAAACTCTCGGATACCCATGCCCCTACCCCTCCGGAATTTACCACCCTCGCCATCTCTTTCTCTCCGTCCTACCCTGCGTCCTCTCGTTCTCCCTCGCGCGAAGACGGAGAAACGGAAAGAGCGTAATTATTCACCGGCGTGCCCTAAAAGTGCGACGACGGTGTGGCTCCGTTCCATCACTGGGATCGCCCTGGGAAGATGGGACAATGTGAGTCCCGTCCGGTCGCGAGGGTGTGGTAGGGGGAGAGGGAGAGAGAGAGGGAGAGGAGGAGGTTGGGCGTTAGTCGCACTGGAGGTGGACGGCGGGGGAGAGGAGGAGTGGGAGCGGGGGAAGAGTGAACAGGCGAGACGAGGCATTTTAATGATTCCACTTGGATTCCCTTCCCCGCCGACACGTCTCTCGCAATTCCCTTTGACAAAAAACCCCCCACTTGCCGAGAAGTGACGAACGAAAAAAAAAACAATAATATTAATGACAAAACAAAGAATAGCGCCTGCGATATATACGTTAAATTATAATTTTCCATCCATCATCGACCAACGGGGGGTCATTTGAGATTTTTATGCATACCTTCCGATGATTTAATGCGGCATAGGTAATAAGGTGCCCCTTGGTGATGAATGACGCTCTCATTCTCCATAATTTTTCATCTAGTAGATATTTTTCAAAAGCTCACACGTAGCACGAACGGAATCGCTAATAAATTCAACAAAAGGGACAAGCGGCACGGATGAAAAAACGATGCAATCAACATTTGTGTGTAACTTGAAAGAATAAACATCGATTCGATGAAATCACTCTTTTCCTGGCGAAACGACTGGTTTATAAATTGCATCAGCTTTTAATATTATCCTCGTTCCGTTTATCCATCTTCTAGTCACGATACGATTTGTTAGCTTTAAAAATTATATCTACCTTTCGCAGAAAACATCACCATGCCTACTGTTTGCTACCTTTAATCAAAACATTAGAGTACATTATAATTTTCTTTTGATCTTTGAATGCCGCAGAGAGCATAAAATGGTATGTTTGAAAATTTATACGATTTAGCATCGTCATAATGGTGGATGAAAAATAAATAAATTTGATAAATTCTACTGCATAATTTCATTGCACGATCATGCTTTCGGTACTTTGTATCGCCTGATGGCCATACCAAGTATCGAAACTATGATCATGCAATAAAATTAATTAGTGTATTTTACAAAGTTTACTTATTTTTCTTCCGTCACTGAAGGATTCCACAAGGCAAAGCCCGAAAACGAGAAACTTGTCCTGAGTGGATGTTTACCTTCTCCCGCGGCGAATAGAAAATTACAAGCTGCACGGGTAAGGCGTCCTCGGGATGCAAAAATGTTACAGAAGAGAGCGATTTGTGTCAGCGGAGAAAAATAATTAAGGATTCTACCATTGAGTGATTTGCACACCGCTCTCTCGACGACGTATTTGTCCTGTCCTTTAACAGATTCGATAAAGAGAACTTGAGGAGGAGCACACGACGAGGAGGGGTATACGGAGATGATGACGCATACGAAGTATGGAGAGATGATAATAATAAGTGCGAGAGAGGAGATTGAGGAGGCGCGAGTACTCTAGAGGGGACGCACGTGGAGTGGATCCTCCTCTCCGCGACCCCCTCTCCCGTCGACGACCGCACTTTCGCGGCGGGGTGGGTGGAGGGGGGGTGGGTGAACACATGAACAGTGGCGGCGAGAGAGAGAGATTGAGCGTGGCGTGGAGAGTGCTGGCGGTGGGTGTTGCGGCAAGACGTGGACGTGATCAAGGGCTAGAGCGGTGGAATTACACGAAGGAAACGTTGGGAAGGAAGAGGAGGGAGGAGGAGGAGTTAGTATTCAGGATAGTTAGTGTATATATGTATATTTTTTTTTGCTTGTATTTATAATGTAGTTCCTCGTCT
>WURS02444591.1:0-14658 GCA_011762765.2 Rhinocypha anisoptera
CTTAATTCACCCAGGTGATAGCTGACCCTTCTCACTCATCATTTACACTTGACGACCTCGACCCCCTCGCCAACACGCTTCCTGACGGTGGCCCGGAGATAAAAGAAGCCACCACATGTAGCTGTGTCCGAATCACAACCAGAGTATCTCCCGCCATTCCATAAAAGTTTTCCATTGGCATCGGAACTCCAATTCCTACCTCTCTGTAGGTGCATGTATTAAGGCATCAATATACCTAGAGTCAATTAAGTGCAATATATCATTTCTCTACTCCTGAACCTATAACCTCACAGGGAGTTCAGCGATTCGCTCCTACAATGAGAAACACATCATGGCTAATTAGTATGATTTCTTTCTGCTATCATTGCTTACAGTTTACCTACATAATTAATTTCCCCTGATGATATGAAATGATGATAACAGTATAGAATAACACTGCATCATTCCAAATTATCACATTTGAAGACTGTAGTTCATTTTGAAATGTCAACCACTTTTCAGTCCTGTATTTTGTACACAGTTTTGCTCTGTCCAAACCTTAATGAAGCTTGAAGTCCTTGAATTCAACAAGAAATATCTATAAATTATAATAACCAGCATTTTTAAAGTATTTTTTGAAACAATTATATATTCATAAGTAAATACTATAAATATGTACACGACACTTGTCGTTAGAACCATGTGTAAATTTCTTACTGATAGCATAATTATTTTCTATGATAGAAAATGTAATTTGAAAGCAAAATTTTGACAAAATAAATTATTACCCATTCTGAGAATATATTTTTAAAATTACTCATTCAATAGGTTATTTCCCATGTTTTCAGTAAAAATATGTTACTAGTTCTAACATAATATGATATATGAAATTAAAAGTATTAATGAAGTAGGCATAAGGAAGGTGTAGCTGATGTAGATTTATCACAAATTTTTTTTATTTTTAGTTATAAAATCTTTTCCTCTGCATTTTTATCCAACTTGATTGATTGATTTTATTTTCCTCTATTTTTTTTAGATTCCTCCTTCCTGGCCTGAATGCAGAATATTTTACTCTTGCACTTAGCTGGCATTCCAATGTGTCACTCACAAAAGTGATGTAATTCAAGTTTCAATGGGAATAATTGACATTAACACTGATGAAGGAAAGTCAAGTTTTATAATATCATACCTGAACCTAAATACATAGCCAGAACATGATCCATAGGGTTAATTGAGTGCAGGGTGCATTTATGTAATAAAAAGCAAGGTACTACTATGCCTTTACCCTTTACTGTAATTAGTGAATGCTGTAATTTGGCAAGAAGTAGTTTACATGCTGTTTTCATTTTGAAGGTTCTACATAGTATATTGTTCTTTCATTTTGAAAAAAAAGGAAAATTCCATTCATTTTTTGTTGCTGTAGAAAAATTTAATATGCAATGTTCATTTATTAGTTTGCTGTAGTTTTAATTATAAAGCTTTCCACAAATTGGAGATTATGTACCCTTACATTGTGATTTTGCCTAATTTTTCTTACTTAAACTACTTAATCATTTATACAGCATTTATCTGCAATCAACAGCTAACACAAATGAAGTGTAACCTATGAATCAAAGGATTGTACAGAGGTGTACAAAAGGACGTTTTTCATCATGGAATCATCATCTGGGATAAATATAGCTTTTGTATTACTAAAATATTTCAAATGTATAACTACATAACTAATATAATATTCTAAACTGTGTGATCAGAGAAAAATAATTACAAGTTACGTTTGTTATATTTATTTCAGCTAATTATCACATTTCTAAAGTCTATGATATCCGAGAGGTCACAGTAGCCAAGTGAGTAGATACAAAATTTGACTACTGAATAGGGGACCCAGGTTCAAGAACCAGCGATGGACCGGGATACCTCTAGATAAACCCATGATGAGTGATTTCCTGGCACTAAATCATCATAGGAAACCTCACGAGGTATAGGAGAAGGATCCAGCCCTCCTAATCTTGGTGAATTTTCACACTAATAGTTTGTTGCTAGACAAGCCTTGCCCATCAAACCAATCTTAGGTGTGGCTTGGTTGTGGCATGGGAAGATGTGATATATGAGAGGTCATTGTAACCTGGTGCCTAGTATACTCATGTTTAATTATATCACTCTTGTTTTGCAATATGATATGGGAAATATTTTTCTCTAGATAATTTGTGTGAGAGAGAATATGATAAATGCATGATGAATGGAATGCCATATGAGTTAAACATTTTCATAGGAAATATATCAATTATTAAAAGGTAGCCACATGGTAATTGTTACTTGTAAATCTAAAAAACCAACCTGAATCAACTTGTGCTTTGCTTATTAAAGAAATCAAGCCACTTACTAAATGTGTTCATTTATTAGCACTGAAAAATGAGTACTTGAATCAAATTTTTACTCAAAATTTGGGGAAACTATTTGAGCTCCATTTTTCATACATAATCTGTTACCGGCAATAACCTTTGAGAGTTAGCAGTTAAATCGATGGAGGGGGTTAGAATATTACAATTTCCATTGGCAGGTATGTACTAATATAAAAAATTGGATGTTTGTGTATAGTGACCGCTCCAGTTAAAACTATAATCATAGGCTGTCATTGAAATGTAGAAATCAACTACAGTTAAGCATTTATAATTCAAAAGAAACTTCCTAATAAGTTCCTAACTTAACTTCCTAAAAAAAAGTGCCTAATACTTCAACATTTTATATATCTTGTCTTATTTTAATACTTTGGAGATATGTTGAGGGCTGGTTGTAGGTAATGAAGTGAAAAGAATGTTTGTTGCAATGTGATATACAATCAATCATATAATATTTATCCAGATAGCCTTTGTATAAACCAACCGTGTTTGGGAATTATTAAGCATGGAGTATAACTTTGTTAAAATAAACAATGATTGATCACAAGAGAAAATTATACAAAATTTAGGCAACTAGACACGACCGACTATGAAGTCGGCTATGGACTAGAGCAAAGTTTACGGGATACGTCAACGAGGGAAATTTTATCTACGCAGCAGCATCCTATGGGAGGAGGGCGTGCAGTGTAATCTTTCAAACTCGATGACCCTGCTGTAGGGCAATAACCAGGTGGGGTAGACACGCTATTTTAAAGCAAAAACCAGTAGCAATAATTGAAGCCGGATATTTTGGTCGATTATAAATTAATGCAATTTTTTAAACCACATTAATTACTGGAGCGATTCTTTTTAAGAATAGGCAGAACTTTAGGAATATTTTCGAAACTCAATTGTTTTCACTGAAAAACAAAAACAATGGTGAAATGGGTAGTGCCATCTGATGACTAAATTGTCAATCAATATCGGACAAATCTAGAAACAGGGTCCAGAAGTGAAGTTGTACGCCATCTAGCGGTTCAAAAATGAACTATTTTTTACGATAATTAATTTTAAAAACATTAATTAGTGACTTTTGCATTGGGTACAGGATAAAGCGGAAGTCCGGGAAAACTGCAAATTATTATTCACTTTTGCCAAAAACTAGCCATTTTTTTTCCGGCGCCCAGGCGCCCGGGCTGCCCGTCCGACGGCCAAATCCCAGAAAAAAGTTCAACAAATTGAGGTTCTCCCGGCCTCTTTCGACATCCCGAAGCTACTGCCGAAGTTTCTAGTTAATGTTTTTTGTGGATCGGATTTCCTAAAAAAATTTTTTTGAAAAAAAAATAACTGGTGCCAAAAAGAATCGAAGTAAGACCAGCACCAATTAGTTCTCAGGAGCCCTGCTCTTAGTACCCGAGCTACGCCGCTTGTTGAGAAAAATGGTATCAAAACTTTTATTTGTCCTGGAAAATTGGGGACTTAGTCTGTATTTCAGAAATTTTGACTCGCCAGGCTCGGTGACCGTCGGCAGGCTGATCCATCGGGCATATGCCTTGCTGATAGCTCTCTAGGCTCAAGAGGGTGTCTGGACTTAGAATATTTTTGAACAGCGAGATCTCAGCAAACTCGTGAAGACCAATCAACCGATTTGACGGCGGAATTCGGACATAAACCACAGCACTCAAGTCAGTTTTTTTCTCGCCTCCAGAACGAGTTGGTACTGAATTTATTTTCGAGAGGACTTATTGCGAGAATGCTAAACAAACGTTTAGCAATCCATCAGCCATTTGAAATCAGAAGATGGGGTATTATACCTACCATGCTGTCAATGTAGATGTTGTAAATACCTCCCTCTTTTTCTCAGTTGTGCTGGGTGCCGTGGCTCGCAGAAGCATTTATATTGATGAATTTGAATGTTGTCATTCCAATCAACATGTAACCTTCGCGAAACTTTGTTCTAACATGATTATTAAGGCATCACTGTCAAG
The DNA here is from genome assembly GCA_011762765.2 of Rhinocypha anisoptera. NCBI lineage: Eukaryota > Metazoa > Arthropoda > Insecta > Odonata > Chlorocyphidae > Rhinocypha > Rhinocypha anisoptera. The sequence goes on from WURS02444591.1 coordinate 4,343, forward strand.
TTTCCATTGTCAAATGATGTCAATTTCTTGATTGCTTCTTAGCTAAGTTAATGGCTCAATTTTTAATTGATTAAAACTTAAACGGAATGCTGCAGCTTCTGGATGTTTGCCAGTTTGGATTTTATTGACATTTTAGAAACCACGGACGTATTAATATTTTCAAATTTCATAACTTCAAATTAATACATCATTAATTAATGATATTACAAAAAAAGCTTGGTTTGATTTATCATACTGTTTTTCTTTATACTACCTACTAATTATTTTCAGAATTTACGCATGTCCGGGTTAGCCTAGGGGTCTTAAGTTCGCGGACTATCCAATATAATTGAGCAATTCATACTCTGCAGTATCATTTATTCAACTTTGCAAAATTATATTGAACTTCAACGATTTGAGGTTTTCAGCAATTAATTTCCAATTTTAGAAATTTCATGTGCATTTTTGTTTTTTATTTGACAATATATTTGTTATATGTTCAATATAATTGGCGTTGTGCTGTCTTTGAACGAAATAAATAAAATTATAAAATGAAAACAAATCAGTAGTTACCATGTAAAATCATGTTGCAATATTTTATATCTAAGCAAGGAAAATAGGGGTTTCAGTAGCAAAAGATCTGTACTATAAACTTAATACGAACTTTACAATTTCCATCTAATTTAAGTCAACCGATACTCAATCTACATATCATAAAACACTTGCCTATAGTATTTTATTAAAGTTACTTTTATTCCTATTATTTTCGCTTTGAGAGATAAAATGAAATTAATTACTTCCGGATTATGAAAATGAAAATTTTCTTTCAACTTTATTTTTACGATTGTTTAAAGTATACAAAATACAGGCATTACAATATTTTTAATATTCACAGAAAAACATTCTACAGCAAAGAGGCATTGTCCTCTGATAAAAACAAATGATTTAAAATTTTTTCCATAAAATCTGTTTTTGGGTAAGGTTAAAATTTACTTCTTCGGCCTTCAAAGGCAAAAAGATCGTTCCTTTTCCTCCTCTAATGCAGCACGCCAACCATCAGGAAAATCCAAGAAACGAAGCTGCTCTTTCCATTTTCCATGGCTATTTCTTCAATATCGGTATTGTCTATGGAAAGAAATGGAAACACATGAAATTTTATATGTTAATATAGGTTCTCAAATTGTTATTGTGGCACTCCAAAATGACTAAATACGGTTAAGTAAGGAATAAAATTACGAACAAAATCGTACAACCTAGCAGCTAACAACCTGCAGATTTCGAATAGGCAAGCGTTTGTAAATATATAATAATCGCTGCACACCAGTGTCTTTATGGCGGATTTAAACAGAAAGAAACTATGATATCCAAAAGATGGAAAGGAAAATTATTTTTTTAAATTATGTCCAAAAGCCAATGATGAACAGCTGGTACAGATCAAGAGGAAATCAATAAATTCAAGTGTTACAGACATACATTCCGAAATGATAAAACGCAGGTTGAGATTTTATGGGCACATCAAAAGAATGGAACCAACAAATTTTCAATAAAATTTTATAAATTTATAAAAATAAAAGTAAATAAAGCTAAAACTGAGACAATTAAATACATCGCTGCAATTATAAATTGCCCGAAAGAAACCGGAATATCGCAATAAACCATTGGTAACAAACATTTTTCGTAAAAAAATTAAGATTGGGTTATGGCCAGGTGTAAAAATGGAAGAACGGAACAACTTGGTCTGATGAATGCACACACACAAAGAATGAAAGAGCCATGGAGAAAAAAGGTGAACACAACAAAACACCTACATAATTTTACTTCGCGTGGTCCGACAAATTACATGGCACCAATGGTATGAAATTAAACTAGAACAAACCCCAAACATTTCCCCCATCCTTAATATTTTCCTTTCTTTTTTCGCAAATATTAACAAGTATTACTCGTAAAATATACAGCCGTCACGAAAAATGTATAGTATCTCAGGACTTTTTACTTTCGCTTAGTGTTTAAGGGTCAGTTGACAATTCTTGTGGCCCTTCCAATTTTCTCATCAATTGTTCATCTACCCTATCCAAAATATTTTCCGCTGAGCTACTATGGTAGCCAAAACGGCTTTAGATACGATATATCGTATACGATGAAAATTTCGTGGGAAAATGAGGTCTGTACTTTTTCCTGGTGACTACTGGTAGTTTTTGAGAATAAAATCACGAAAACAGAAAATAACTCATACTTTCTCATTATTTAGATTTGAAGATAGCATTAATTTAATAATACAAATAATGAAATATACCAAACAAAATATTTTGAGGTACTTTTAACTTTCTCACTCATTTAAATAACATCTAAAAATTTTCCAGGGTCCTGGGTCAAAAAGTTCTGCGTGTTTCTAAAGAACAGTTATAGGTTTTTCTCTTCGTATGATTCTACATGGTATTTCTTTTTCTAAACTACTATAAATATTACGTAAAGGATAACTAAAATATTGAATTCACACTCATGAGATATATAAGTAACATACGATGTTTCCCAGATGCAGATGTTTTTAATTTTCCGGTGCACGAAATGGCAAGGAAGCTCCACGAACTGGTCCAAGCGTCGTTCCCTCTATTTACCATGAAACTCTGTGAATAGAAATGATAGAAAAAGTAAAAAAAGTAAACTTGAGCTAAAATTTAAAAAATATGCATCTTATTAGTTGAAAAATTTATTGACAGAGCCATAAAAAATAAAAATTAAACTTAAACTAGCTTCAATTCCTCATAAGCATTATATAGGAATATTTGAAGCCATTGTTTTAACCCGGAAAATATCGTAACATCAACCAAAAAATAAGTTCTACGTTTTTCGAAGAGGGCTTGGTATCCAAGTGGCTATCTCGATTAGTTTATGAATGGGTAACCTGGGTTCAAGTCCCTAGGACTCCTTCGGTCACCAGATAAACTAAATTTTCTGGGTAGCAGGTCTGCGTGGTTAAATTCAGGTGGAACATGGAAATATGTGCTATCCTGATGTGACACGCCATATTGTTAACACCTTTTAAACCTATCTTAGGGTTGAATACTGTGATTTTCCTTCTTAAATACGCAACAGTAAAATTAAAATCGGTAAAATCTCAAGTGGCTCGATAAATTTAACACCTACATCTTGTATTACGTAAATACACGGTAGGTAGTTGCGGGGGTGAAATAAGACATCATTAGTTTCAACCGAATCAACTCCTCCAATACGTTTATACCAATATGCTTCGCATTGTAGAAATGCAAAATTATAGTAAAAATGAATAATCGGAACAGACGCAATAATGAAGACGGACGTAAAAAAGAATCTAATCATGTCACAGCTAACTGTATAAATGAAGTTTAAATGGGGCGGAAATTATAACTACTAATGAAGTCATTTGATGCCCCCAACGTCAACTGTGACTGGACAACTGCCGTGAAAGAGTCGATTCATTAGACAGAGCAACCATTGACATCTAGCACAAATTTAATCACAATTCTTTGTTCTTGATTAAATAACGCCTTTCCCTTCTATCGTCTACAGTGAACGCTTTGTGAAATAATAACGTTATACAAGTCCATTTGAATCTCACTTCCGAGAATTTTTTTTTTTTACTTTTAGAAAGGAAACAACGACATCTAGGATTTTACTAGGTAGATCCCTGGGCAGGGTTGTTTATTAGGGAATGGATCGAATTTCATTCGAAAGCAAATTGGTCAAAGGAATCACACCAAAATTTAAATTATGATAGAAAGATGAGCGATGGTACTCACTCCGAAAAATCTCAGGTCCCAAGTCGTCGCCTTCTCTTTTCAAACAACTTCATCAGCCGTCTCCCAAAGTTCTTGTTTCCAGCTTACTCGCTCGGAAAGAGGAATGATCGTCTTCCGACTCCAATGGACTCGACCAGCACAGGAGGGAACCGAGCGATGAATGAAACGGCTGGCGAAGTAGAATGGTAGGGGAGTTGAGGGGAGGGAAGGGAGAGGGGAGGATGTGATGTAAAAGTAGGCGAGGGGTGCGCGGGAGAGGGGAATAGCGTTTGAGAGGGAAGGAGTGAGTGCTTGCCGGGGCAAGGTGCATGACGTAATTTTTTCGGTAGAGAAGGCGCTTGAATGAAAGCTAGGTAAGATAACGAGTTACGTGAATGTTGGCAGTGTGGTCAGAAGTGTCCCTTTGACCACAAAACAACGTGATGAATATTAGTTTTAAATAGTAACAGTATTTCATTTTGCATCCGGGATAAAAAAAGTAAATATGGAGAAGAGAGAGGACTTGAGATGATTGTATTGCCTTGGAAACTAGAAAGTTTCCACTCGTTCGGTAGAAGAGCATTCAAATTATTTTTTCATGCTCGACGTAGAAATTTCCAGTAAAATTTAGACAAATTTTTTATTAAATGTAAACGCATTATACTTAGGAAGTTATTTTTACTAATAATAATAATATTAACTCATCTGGAATAAGAATAGATAGAAAAGATAGTTTTACAATTTCTTTGTAATGTGAATCGATGGATCTTTTTTATTTTAATTATAGTTATTTCAACTGTTGTTCAGCTGTTTTAGGCTCTTCAGACCAGGAGGAAGGGTGTACTAGGATGTGAATGGAAGGGTCAAATTGATGTACAATACAAAATTGATTGGACAAATCTATTCCATTCTGCAGTCATATTTTAAGTTCAAGGAATCATGAGAGGTGATGTCTTTACTAATGTTACAATTCAATGCATTTTTCACCCTTTAGATAATGTTTATATGGTATGCATTAAATTAGTTTTTTTTTCTAAAAAATTATGGTCACATCAAGGAGGGGAAGTACAACTTACATCTTTCATCTATCCTGACACCTTAAAAAGGTAGTAATCCTATTTAAGCTGTTTTTAAGTTGAGGAGTTAATATTTGTTTTCGTTAGGATAGGGAGCCCACTAAGCTGACCTTTTGTGTACCTATAGAAGAGACCCAGGTTTGATTATTTGACTGTTCCTCCAATACCATGGGCTTTGGAGGGGATGGCAGCATATGGAAAAACGGTAGTATAGAGGTAAGGAGAAGGATGTACTGAGAGGCAAATATAAACGGAGGAGAGATACAAATAAGGCAAAGGGTGGATGATGGAAAGATCAGTGAGAGTGCGTGGTATTATTGCAGAGACAACAAGAAATGATTACACTTATTAATTAATAAATAGTATTAATAATCAGTGCACTGAGGTCCAAGAGCAGAATTTATAGTTCGTAGATACAGAGATCTGTTGTAATATTTGCATCGCAACAATGATGACTGTTATATGTTGAGTAATTGGAAAGATTGTGTTTAACATTGAAAGTTACAGCGCACATGTGCACACAAGGTGGGGAGGTAAGATACACTTTTAAAGTGATATGAGGTATAGATGTGTTCCTAATGAGGATAAAGGTAGTACAATGCCTTTATCCTATTTAAGAGGTCATTTCTAATCCATTTTTTTAAATGAGTAGACAAGATATTTCCATAATATTTTACTTGCATGCTGCATTTAACTCCACTACACAAGACACAATTCCTTAAGTGATACAAAATCATAATTTTGGATAGTAACAAAACTTGATTTATGCAATCATAGTGACAAAATTTCAGACTTGTCAATAATACCAACCTTGAGCAAATGTAACAGTGTATTTTAATAACATTGTCTCTTCTAAAATATACATATCACAGATATCCTATTTTGATAGCACAAAATATATTGGTAAATGCATTTTCACTCATTCTAATGCATATTTAAATTTACTAATGCATTGAAAAGTTTCAGTCATGAGTTTCATTAAGATATTATACTCTAAGAAGAAATAATAGTGGCATTAATCCATTTGGAATAACTGATTTCATATAAATACAAAGTTTAGTAATGAGACTTTGCAAAATTTATGAGCAAGGTAACAAAGACTTTTAAGATATGAGATGAATATAGAGATTGTCAAGGTGATTATAATGTAAGTTAAATGTCTGGGATATAACAAATATCAATCTAATGCCTCTGAACATTTAAGATTGAGAAATTGAATATGACAACTACACATGTAGTAACATAGTTTTTCAACTGTATAGTTTATAACTGGAAAAACTTGTGTTTCAATGATCAAAAATTATCTAGAGCAAAACTTGAGTCATCACTTAGTTTCTATTTTAATGGCTCCTTAAATATGACGTAAGAAAACATAATTCATATTACATATGTAACTACGAGTTAATTTCGTACCTAATTTTAGTCCCAGGTATTCAAACCATACAATAGTAAATATGGTAATATACATTGTAGTAGTCACATTATTTCCTATTTACTTTTAAAATATATATATGTTATAACTTGATATAATATCATTGTATACAGTCTTTGTTACCTGAGTTGAGTCCTTACCTGAGGTAAAAGTTGGATAAGCCAGGCAGAAATAAGAAAAGTGTAGGGATTTTAGATAGAACAATGACTTGTAGGAAAAGTGAGTGAGCCAGTAGAAGGAAAAGTAAACCAGAATATACTTTGAGCAAGTTATCTCTGTAGTAACATTGTGAGAAGGTTGATGAATATTATTAAATGTGGAGTGTATATATACAATTTGTCTTGAATAAATATAAAAGTGTGGCCAGTCTCATTACTTTTACCATTTTTATGCTATATCCCTACGATTTTTTTGAATTTATGCTCACAGATTGAGGTAGTTCCCACATTTCATAGAATATTCAGCTGATAAAAAAGAGACTTTGATTTAAAGCTAGTTAATGTCACTATACCCACTGCTGAAACCAATTTGGTTGACAGGTTGTGAAACATCTTCTTGGATAACCAAAGGTGAGAGTACCATACCCAATGTAAAATCTTCACACAATGAGGTACATGGTGAGGTGCACACTCACTTGTAAAGCCAATATTCACAGCAATTATTGTTCGAGGTGAAGAGTCACATTGTCAGTTCATAATTTACATAATATGACAGTTAATGTTGAAGTTCCTTGATCAATACTAAGTTTCTTCTCAGCATATAGGCACTTCGGTGGTTCTTACAGTAGTTGTCAAAGATCCATAGGAAGAACACGAAGTAGATGGGGAATATCTTGCTTCGACTATCAATTTTGTTGTTAATTTTTTGTGTTGGGTGATTTGTTTAGAGTTCTTGACTACAATCTTTCTACTGATCAACTGAGGACTAGATCTCTCAAAACAGATGAAACCTAACACAGCAATTAGCTGAAATACCAAAAGAAAAAGATGTAACATAACAATTATATTTGTGTACAAAATTTTTAATTCATAATTTTTGATATTGAAAATTCACAAGAAACTATTTTATTAAAGACGATACTATATCTAAAATACAGCATTTTATTTATTTACTGATAGTTTTGTGATTACTGCATCAAGTGTTGGGGATTGAAATATATAAGGACTATTTTCCTTTGTTTTACTCTTCAACACTGAGTTATAAGTTAATTTTTTGTTTACTTCATGAATGAAAGTGATAATAATGATATAAGTTGCACCATTGAATTTGGTACAGATTTCAAGCTCTCAAAGTATTTAATCATATGTCACTGAAGGCCGTGCAGTTACTCTCCAGATGGTAATAAACAGTTAAACTTACGCAGGGTGGTGATTTCATTTTTTTGTACCTACCATGACTAATTGGGTCACCAATATAAATATTGATCCCAACCGAAATCCAACATAATCATACAAAGCTCCTGCAACAGATGGTCCCAGAAAAGCTCCAAAAGAAAAGGCTGATGTCCACAGACCGGAAACTAATGCATAAGTCCCCAAGTCATCACTGAATCCATGGAGTCTTGAATGGAAAAAGTATCATTCCAAAGTGATAATTACGACAATATAATCACAATAAGCCAAAATGCATAGCATTTACATATATTATTTTGTATCAGTACTTACATTGCAGATTTTATTGAATCGATGAAACAGGAAACAAGGACACATGCTACACCCAGTCCGTGCATCATGAGACCCAGAATGCACATCCAAAGGATTCTGTCCAGGAGAATTTTTAAAAAAATCAAAACTATATTCTGTCAATAGTCAACTGATCAGAGGTGTCATTTCAAATTCTGACAAGTAGTATGGATTTACTTAAGTTGCAATGGCTCAAGGAATAGGAAATGTAATACCTATAATACTATAATGAAGTAACATTAATTAAATATGCTTGCTCAACACAGAATAGAAGTGAAGTGATATAACTGTCAAAGTGGTTGTTGTATATAAAATGAAGGATATCTCATTACTCTATTTAGCATTGTGTTCTGCTAGTAGGGAAATTAAGATGTCATATGCTTCTCCCATCATGCAATGTTGCCAGAATTGAGTTTTTGGACCACATGGACATGAATCCTGGCTGTTCATGGAGTTAATATTTGTACTTAGTGATGACAATATATCTCTGTTATGTTTGTTAAAGTAATTACTTATTTACACACACAACAGTGGTGACATTAACATGACCATCTCTTCATCAGAGATTATAATAATAATCTTTATTTTAGAAAAAGGCTATTCAATACACAAAGACATAATACACAATGAGACATCATCATTCCACTTACAATTAATCATTAATACTCCATTTCACAATCAAAAAAGATACAATTTTTACCTGGATAATATCCATTGCCTTAATTTCATTTTAAATCTGTCAATATTTGCACAATATTTTATTTCCGGATGCAATTTGTTATACATAGCTAATCCCATGTAGAAAAGAGAGGCCTGACAAGAAGTTTTCTTCCTCTTAGGGAGATGAAAATAATCCCTAATTCTTGTTTATAATTATGAACTGAATTATTTTTTAGGAGTGTGTCCTCAAAATACTTAGGCATTAGCCCAATGAAAATTTTTTTAATAAAAATAAGAACATTGTAGTCTAAACATTGGTTTACATTCATCCACATCAACGTTTTTAACATAACTTTCGTATTGCTATATCTATCGCATTTCAAAATTAGTCTCATTCCTCTATTTTGAAGAACTTGAAGCCTCTTTCGGTCTGTCTTATTGGCTAGAAACATAACTGTAACATAATGGGCAGAGTGAGTTTTGTATCCTGTGGATTGTACAATCACGGGTCACGTGACTTAAGGAAAGATGGCGTTTCCGTTATGGTTACACCTTTTGTTTACTTATCTACATTTAAGAGTTCCGTGGGAGTAAAATGCCAAGTGAGTAATCTTTTTCAGGGAATAACTTGGTCCTATTCCAATAACAGGACCATCACATACGTTTTTTTAATTGAATTTTAATTTTTTTCCATGTTTTCATTTGGTTTTATAATATTTTCATGGTGAACTTGGGTATGATCTTGCCTGTCGCAATGTTTTCTATAGGTCTAAGATACTTTTCGAATGGAAAATTTGTGATTTCCCTGATTGCATGTGAAATCCTGTGATCTTTGAATTCTAAATTTGTGATTACAGTGTACGGCAGTAAGTGTATAACGATGAAGGATTCAGGTTTTTTTTTGAGTCTCGGGTTATTTTTTCCGGCTAACCTTAACTTAATCCCTCATCAAATCTGCATAATTGTAGAATACGTATTTTTTATTGAACCGATGCTAATCGTGTGCATATGTATTATTATTATGACTTTGAAGTATATATCAAAGTCTCATTTATGCTTAACGTTTAAACCAATCGCGTGCCACCGCGGAAGAGTCACGTGTTTTCAATGACGGAACAGCTTTCTCTCTCTACTGCGCAGCAGGGAGGCTCACTCTAAACATATTAAATCTATGTTTTGTAGTAGCAGTAGTAGTAGTATTTTTAAGGTGCTTCGACTACTGTAGTAATTATCACCACTTACTGTAGGAAGTAGCAATTTCAACATTATACATTAGTTTATTATATATTTGTTTTTAATCACAAATTTGTTTGTTATTTTTGTATTTGCAACAATTGTAATTTTTATGTCTCTGGCTTTAAAAAAACTGTTCATTGTTAACCGTGGCAGATGAAAGATAGGTAAGATTAAGTCTTTTACTACCACAAACCTTGCAGCCCTTACTCAACAGGTTTTTTTTTAATATTTCCTTCTCTTCCTTACAGGTTAGACCTCTGTGCACTCCTTGTTCTAAATGCATAACTGATAATAATGATCAGTAATTAACCATTTTTCGCAGAAACGATTTCAGAACTTGCTCCCGGGCTTGCCCTAGAACATGCAATTAATAAAATGGAAACCAATATAGGGAGGTGTAACGTCAGAATTATTTGTACCATTCTCCTCCTCGGGAGTAAACCAAAAAAAAACGCCGCACACTCCCAAATTTACGTCTTTAATCTCTCGCTTCTCA
>WURS02444610.1:0-14657 GCA_011762765.2 Rhinocypha anisoptera
GGGGGAGGAGGGGGGGGGAAATCTTTATATAGGCCGAAGTGACTTATTAGCGGTTCTCCCTCGGAAACAATGACCGGACGGTTCGGGTTTGATGCATTGCCCCAAAATAGAGGATTTAAGGCGCCGGGGTTTCGGGGCGTGGGAGAGGCGTACAGCGGCATTATGGGGACAATGAGAGCCGGCCGCTGCGGAAACGGAAGAAGGGGCGGAGTGAGACGGAGGAGGAAGGGTTGAAAGGCGGCGGCGGGGAGCGGTGACTCCACCGGTTGATGGAGTGAGTAAATGACAATTTGTCTTATAGTACACTCGCGGCGACTCACTCCCCACCTGCCCCATCCTCCTCGTCTCGCCCCCTCCCTCTCGCTCGCTTCGCCCTCAATTATATGCCCTTTGTTCTCTCCGGCCGCACGCCCTTCTCCGCCGTTTCTACTCCATGTCCTTTCCTCCTCGGGACGCAACATCCCCACCGCTCTCTTCCCTCTCCTCTCGCCGTCTGGATTCTCCGCTGCCCCTTGACCGTGCGCCCTGCCGTTTGTCTTCCCTCCTCCATTGAACAAGACGCTTTGCTCCGTTTTCCCTAATGATTAATGCTCCCCTTTGTCAAAAAGCCAAAAAAGATGTTGATTTATTGTCACGACGACTCCCAGAATTCGCTCGAGATGCATACACACGATTTTTGACCGCGCTGATATCATCATTACTACTTCCATTCCATGCCCTCGGCAGAGAGAGAGAGATAAGGAATACCCACTGCTTAAAAAAGCGGCGTGGGACTCCGAGGAGCGGCTCTAAACAGCATTATGTAAATTCCTCATGCTCATGAAAGTCCAATTTAACAGAGAGAATGCTATATATTCAATGGTTATTCGTTAGATCGGTATCAAAAAGAATTTTCTATTATAATAAACAGCGATTTAATAAAATTTTATATACAGCATAAATATCAACTTCCTACTACTTTGGTAAAAACAGCTAATGTTTTACATGTACTCCCCTTTCCACAAAAAATATAATATTTACTCATCAGATAATTGCTTTCGATTATTCTGTATTACACGACAGGTGAATTTGTATTACATTGTGGTAAAAGTTTGAAGAAATCTAATTACTTAGTAGGTTAATAACTGATTAAAGAAAAGGAGTACGTACGTAGAGTTTGCGAGAACTCGAGTGGTATATTCAGCGGGTAAAAAGTCTTGCAACATAGTCTCTTTACCATTTTCATTTCATGAAATGTTTACTTACAATGACCAGTTTGCTTTTATTAATCGTCTATGGAAATGTGGAAGTCGCTAATTGCACTGATGAATGATGAGTGATTTTCGTTGATTTAAAAATTCCTTTTATCAAATTCAAAATGACATTGAATACAACAATTAAAAAAATTCTACCGTAAATTAGCTCGGGAGATAGTCGCAGAAGTTGTTGAGCTTTACGCTGAAAAAACATTATTTAAAAAATATTATTCCAGGAAGCCTAGGATTGGGGAAAGACTTTTCATAGGCCCTAGAAATATAAGAAGTATTTGGAGAAACACCCTAGCAATATTAATAGAAGGCAAAGCTGGAATGCATCCATAATGCACATACGTATTACTTGCAGTGAAGTAATATGTGCATTAAAAGCTCTCTCCTCTAATGTATATGCAAGAGCTCTCTCCTCGTAATTATAAAAATAGTAATTTCAGAGTTAACTCTAAAGAGGACACTTATCTAATTAATCAATGTTTTCAAAAAAATCATAACATAATGAATTTATTTCTTACTAAATGTAATACACATTTTAGTTAATAGTTAATGCTTCAGTATGGTATCAATTTCAGTTATCGTGGCATGGTCACTTAAAATTAGAAGTATACAAAAAACCTGCACTCCTTCGGCTCAGACGAGCAATAACATTCCTATTATTGTTATTAATCCACCTAAATTACATTTTAGAAATATCCTACTTAATGAAACAATCTTACTCCTGCGCTCAGATTCACCTGAAAGCATCGATACTTACTATTATCTAGTAATACAGAATGAATTTTCTTATGGATGAGCACACTTATAACGTCAGACCAGAATTAAAGATGGCAACTAAATGTGTTTCATAGAACATTTGAAGCAATGGAATTGATATGCAGTATGGATATTTCGTTTTTCTTGAATGCGTCCTCCAGGGGACTACGATATGGCAAACATCAGTCGCGCTTCATTCAAGAACCTAAACATTTTTAACATGCGCCGTTGCGGTAGAACGGGGACTTGAACGCCCGCTTCCTAGACTGCAACTACGAGTAGTTCTGCACATAGCACATAGCCGAGTCTCACGGCGCCGAGAGGTCTTAACGGCCGAGGGAAATTTTCCGAAAGAGCACTCGGAGCAACTTTCCCACTCACGGAATACATTTCATCTAACGGACGCCGGGATAAAATAGTAATGGGGAGGCTAGGCTCCACAAGTAATCCTCTGATATGGGCACCTTTCACTTGCGAAGAAGAAACAGGCCACGGAGGAAAAGGGAGTGAGTTGGAAGATCGCCTTATCGCACCCAGAGGAAGCGATCCCGTGAACACGCGAATCCCTGATGGGCGCGGTGAGGTCTTCCAGGCATGTGAGGGTACGAGGGTTAAAGGAGAGGTATTCACGGTTACGGGCATCGACGGGAATTGAAGACGAGGGAAGAATGCGGCTATATATATAAAAGAACAACAGGCCACGGAATAAGGAGAGGCAATGTGGACCGATCCAAAATGTTTTTCAATAATTATGGGTAACTTAAAATAAATTCAATCCAAAAGCGCCTAACAATTATCGGGTATTTAACAGGAATTAAGGCTGTGTTTTAAATTTCTTTAACGTATAATACATTATATAGAACAAGTGAAAACACTTTCATTCAGGGCTAAAGTTATAGTCCGTTTGTACTCACTGTAGACATTTAGATGTGAAAAAATGAGTAAAAATCACGTAGCGTAGAATTTGTACTTTCTATGGTTCTTCTCATCTGTCATATACTCCTTAATGAGTTAGTTGTCAGTGCCTACACTGTGGTGGAAAATAGAAAGAAATAAGAAATTTTAGTCTGGCGAACAAACTGGAATAATTTAAGCCCAGCAACATCGATTTTTCATAGCAATTCTCTACTTCAAGGTGACAAACAAAATTTCAAGAGATGCTTCAGATGTAACACAAAAAAATTTTTTTACGCAGAAAAACATTATCCGTATAAAAACCGGGATGATAGTGATTAAATACTGCAGTCTTTAAAGTGCACGTATCGTCGTGAAATTGTTTAAATATTAATTTTCATTATATTAAAATAATCATATTTTCCTAAAAAATCGAGAAGTCTGCCTTTTTTCTGATTTAGTATACTTTTTGTCCCACTACTCAACTCACTGGACTCTGTTTTCCTTTAATTGTAGCAATAAATAACAGCCATTAAAATTGCATTTCTGGTAAAATAATTTAAGTATATTCTTCCAAGATACTGCAAATTTTTGTAGAGTGAAAAATGACTGAAGGCTCGATAGCATTTTTATAGAGTCGCGTCTTAAACTCCTCGATGGAAGAAATACGAACAAAAAAATTAATTCCGAAGTAAAAGTGAAGGCCATGTTATAACTGAAGAAGGAAGCAACCCTTAATATCATGTATCCTGTTTAGTTATGCACCAAAGTAATGCTTCATAACAGTAACCATTGATATATGGAATGATCTCAACCATCGAACCAATTTATATGTAATAATCAGTGCAATGCCTTACTTATAATTCATTAATATAACAGGAATGACTCTGCAATTATGTAAGATATTTTTGTCATTCTACTGCTTAAATATTATTCACCATATTTTTAAATTATTTCACAAATTTTAAACATTTATTGTTCGTTAATTTTTCCCAAGCATAATATAAATTTTAAAGAAATATGTAAATATCCTTTAGTGTTTAATACGACGATATTTATGCATTAATATTCATATTGATAATTTTGTTCAAATGATTACTTAAGTAATAAATACAAGCTATGTTAATGAGTGCAATCGCCATAGACACTAAAAAAACAGAGAATGACGAAACTTCGAGACGCTTGTACGAATTAGATTGATTAACGGATGCCCTTAAAAGACCTCAGTGACAAGGCAGTTTCATTGAGAGTTCATATCATGGCCCAGACTTCCATACTTAAAATTTTAATGGAGAAACATTTTTATTCCACGAAGAAACAGAGACACGAGAGCTTTGAGTGAACCGATTTGACGAGATATTAACGAGAACCGCATGAAATTAGTTTTTTCAGCAATTTTATAACCTTCTTTATGACTCTTCCGTGATATTTTTATCTCTCCGTGTTATTTTTCGTGAGCATTAATCGATAGCTTTTCCTTTCCGTTTTCTCTGCCAATGTGTTCCTCATAAAGATATACGAAACTGAGTATGTAATAGTATCAGCTGAATGTTTTTTCATGCTAAATTTAAAAACAGAAATTGTATCGGAGGCATTTAACATGCTAGTAGAAGATGATCAAAATATAATAATAGGTGTGAATTTTATCTTTATATATATTTTTTTAAGGAATCATCACAGTAGATATCACAAATGAAACATGATTTGTCGATTTCTTATTTTAAAAAATAACTTGATTTCCATTTTTCGCAATTCATCATGATGAAGTGTAACCGGAAAGGTATTGGCCTCCGCGTTTCCTGCATTAAAACAAGACACACGACACCCTCTGATAAAGATATGCCTATAATTTACGTATTCATTATTGCATATTTTTTAGATAAACTCTGGTGAACTTTGTCGACAAAAATATGTAAATACCAAATAAGTAATAATTTACACGGTAGGTAAGCATTTTCATTTCACTGTTAAAGTAAGAATAAGAATCCTGTTCTCCGTTTTGTTTGCCTTAGTCATACACATTTTTCCTTCCTCTTGAGAGGATAATTTAAATCATATTTGAGAGTGCAATAAACGTGGTATTTAGTAATACATCTCTAAAATGGGTCACTGAAAAAGGGAGAATAATGCAGAGGCTAGAAGTGATTCTAGATTCTACTATTGCTTATCATCACTTGTGGCAACCATATCTATTTATGAATTGATAGTGTCGGGAAATTGATGTTAGTACATTCACGAACAGTTTAAAATGCAAATATTTTGAATGTCACATGAGACAAAGTAAAAGTTTTCCAAAAATATTCGATATGTTAAAACAATGAGTTTGCATCCCATAAATTACCAAATATCCTTTTTTTACTCTCTATTCTATTATTTTAGGGAAAATGACAGAAAAATTGTATTGAATGTCTTACAGAAATACGGTTAATAGAACGCAGCGCTAACGTCGCTTTTCCTTATTTCGTTTAACCCTCGCGGTGAAAAAATTTCTATTGACTTCATCACATCCGATCTCAATAAATAGAAGATTACACCAGTCTTCATTCGGCTTCAAGACATGAAATGAAATTTTAATAAATCTTTCCGTTGATATTAATCCCGTAGTCGTGGTCAACATGGTTTATTCAAAAGTGGAAAAAGAAAAGTGAAAACTATACCGACGCCGGTTTCGATGGGAGTATTTACTTCATTCAAATGATACACGCGGATATCACTACACGTGCTATGGAATAAGTAAAACGGATGTCAGGGAAAAGTGAGGAGGGAAGCGGATTAATGAAAAATTAAAGGAAGTGAACCGACGACCACGCTCTGTACGGCTGGCAAAAGACGGCAGCACAAATCACCTTATGCAAGCCGAAGGAACGAGGCATGTACAGCGATAACGCATTGTAAATGATAAAAAACCCCTTATCTTTATAGAGTGCCGGAGAGAAGCGAAGGGTAGAGAGAGAGAGAGAGAAGGAGAGAGACATAAACATCGCTAAAAAAGGGCTCTTTTTTATTATGGCCACCCCACGCCCCTCACGCCATAACCCTCCCCTTTCCTTTAAGCGGCCTTCTTTAAATGCCTCTTCCGCCCCATCCACCGCGCCTGCGACCTCGTTCCCTCCCAGCAACTTGGCCACATCATACTCTGTCCGCATGAGTCACGAGCTCACTCGCAATACCATGGACGCACAATAGAGTTGGGAGTTAATTAACGTATGGTAAATTTATATGACGTAATATTACCTGTCCAGGGTGGGCCATCCGGTCCTCGTAATTTTTTAACTTTTTTTTAACTATTCAGATAAACGACGACTCAGCAAAGTTGCTGCAAATAAAGAGAGCAAACTCCAAAAGAGCGAAGTAAGTTTAACCTCTTTGGCAGTGACCACTTACCCGGAAGACAAAAAGCCTTCGCAACAGGCGAAGGTGAAAGGCATTATTAGGGCGGTGCAACATTTTATCCATAGTGTTCCCTCTCTTCTGCTTTCGCTAACATGTTCAAATGGGGTACAAAATGCCACGCTCCATTATAGATCTTGCAATAAAAGTAATAATGTTTTGTGTTCTATATTTTTTATGTTTGTTCGTTATATGCTATATTTCTATCTAATACGTCTTATCAAATATTTTTTTGTCTTAACATCGTATTTATATTCACCATTGTAAACGCAATGTGCTCCAGGGAACCAGAGGGTTCCAGAGCAAATAAATAAGACCTATCTACCTATCTATCTTTTTTCTTCGAAGTCACCAGATTTCATTCACCATACTGTCCGTTGATGATTCCTCCATGTCACACACGTTTGAATTGTGCAATTCTCATGCAAATGTTTAACAATACTCTGAAATTGAATGATTCTTAACTCCAAAATGTTCTGTAGACAGGAACACAAAGTTCATGTAACGAAACGTAAGATACTGAAATAATTAATGCATTCTACCTTACCTCGGTGGTGACATCTAAAAAAGTTGTATCCTTTTCCTCTTTCCAATTACTTAATTAATCCAGCCTCGCTCACTTGTTTACTCAGAGCTAATCTGTGTGTGGATACGTAAAAAGCACGTTTGACAAGCCTAAAAGTTTTAAAGTTTTATAATAAAAATCTGTTTAAGGAAACGTGATGTTTTTCAATTATCGGTCGTCGCAATAAGAGTTTAAGAGTCTCAAGGACATTTCCAAAATGTAATGCGCGTTATAGGAATTAGGATGCTACCTCGATCAATATCAAATCTCAACGATCGGTTATAATTTTATACAATTAATGACTCTTAGTCTTGGCGAATTTCCTTTATAACGATGAAATATGTAATCTAGAGAATGGAATTTCCAAATATCAGCTTTCTCATTTCACATAATATCCCTGAACAACGTGAGATGGAGAATGGGAGTTAAGAGAGCTATATCACAGAAATACAAACGATACAGATCCGGTCTTAATGGTGCCAGAGAGATATCGTAGGTGAGATTAAATAATCTCTTCAAAATGTTCTACCCTTTAAAAGCATTATCAAAAGAATTTGGTTTTTCTCGCGAGAACAAGCTGAGGCAGGCACCATGGATAATCACAATAAACGGATTTCGCTTTTTCGTGAGTTTCCAAATCTATTTTAAGAAAAGTTCCTAAAGAGATGGCAAAATTATTTAATATCAATATGCGTCTAACTAAAGAGAAGCTCTTGGGCTTCGACAAGCTTTCCGGGATAATGATGAAAGATTGAAAATTTTTCTCTAAACCCAAGCTAAAATTATCATTAAGATTGATCTTTTCTCACCGAAGAAACATGTTAGGTATAATTAATTTTTCCTAATAATAATTAATTAGTTTATCCTTCATTTTCGTTGAAAAACGCTATCAAAAATGTCCACTTGAGACAAACCACAGAGTTAATGATCCGGATGCATTTCCTTAAAAGAACATGTTTCGATCGATTATTGTCGAATTAAAATTTTTAATTATTTCAGTAAGTTATTTCACTTACTTGTTGCTCATATTCCACTCCGCCATAATGCTTCTCCCTCTCTCTCAACTAATAGCGATAGAAAAGTAAGGGATCTAATTGAATGTATCAATGAAAGAACATGCCGCGGGTTGATACAGTATGGATGGTTTTATCAGGAAACAACTTAAGAGAGATAAGGGACTAATAGAATGGTATACAAGTTCAGGGTATCTGGTAAAACATTAAAATTTCAATTAAAATTGTATGGATATTCAATCATTGTATATCATCAAGACCCCGCTCAAAATGACTTGGCATTCGTTTTTCAATAAAACATCAAACACAGTGCACAGTACACATAGCCGAAGTATACGAGCTAAATATTAGTAATATGGATAAATTTTCGACTGGTAGAAAGTGCCTAGGACTACTCCGCTAATTGGTCAAAAGGGTGATCGGATATGCCAGGTTTTCACTATGATTTCCCTACGTCACGCACTACATCGCGTGTCTCTATCTACCGACTGTAGAATGCTAAACGAAAAATAAACTCACAATCCTCTTCCTTTTGTTATAGTGGTCTAGAAGCATACAATAGGTAAACATGCAAAACGTAGGATTAGTTTTTCATAACCACCAGTTTATCATCAAATCCAGTACACATAAAAATATCGTTTCCGCGCAGGCTAGTTTTCATGAAAGCGTGTTATTCGGATGATGTAGATAATACATGTTCGTTTGGTAAATGTAAAAGAAATGTGGTTTAAACTTATTATCGTTCGGTGTCAAGTTAACTTATTCAAAAGCCACCATATCTTTCTACACGGTTAGTAATTATAGAATAATGCATATCCTGTTTTATTATTTTATTTTGTAAAATCTTCCTTTAGATTTTTTTTGTAAAATCTTTTTCTTTAGTGTAACATTATATTTTTGACAAGTGGTTATGGGTGGAAGAAGGGACTGTCTAGTCTCAATCTCGCCCCACTAATAAAGACATTTTATGATTATTATTATTGTGACTCCCATTGTCTTCAGGTGTTCCTTCACATCCCGTGGTCATCCCTTCCGTTGGTCACCTCTATTCCTGAACCATTCCATCTTGATACTGAAAATTAATTTGGGCGTTCTTTCAATTTTCATTCTTTTTACTTGACCCAGACATGCCAAGCTTTAGTTCCATGGAGAACATACCTATGTCCTTCTCTCCCAGAATTGAATTTATCTCCATACGCTGCGGTCCATCCGTACGCAATTGTAGAGGAAAATTCAATCAGTCCTTAAGAATCTAAGTTCCAAGGAAGTCAACATTCTTACGAGTCCCAGGTCACAACGACATAGTCGGGAATGAGAAGGCTGTGATATAGCTTCAAAAGAGGATTTGAGCAAGTGGGACACACATTTAAAATTACTTTCGGCCCAGGACCTTAGATGCACAATGAAGGCTATAGCTCTAGCAGAGTGGAGTGATACGTTGTCCCTAGGAATAACAAGCACCGTGCCATTAAATTGAATGTTTCGGCGTGGTCGTCTTCCATCGGGAGATTCCGTCGAGAGGAGTAGGTTCAGTAACCCACTCGTATGTTTTACGGATGAGAAAATTCCACCGCGGTTTGACGTATGCAACTCTCCCTTGGATATTTGTCATTTCTGACGAAATGAGAGAAATATAGGAGAGGACCCCATAGCTCTCTAATATCAGAAAAGAAATTAACAATATATTTTTAATGAAATGATGCAGAATCAATAAATGACGTTGTTATGTTTAAAAAAAAAAATACCTACATTTTTCGTCTGATGTCACATCTCATTTATTTTTCTTTTTATTTTAATATTTTAAATTATTATTCTATTTTATTATTATTTTCACTCAAGTTAATATTTGTCTCTTGGTTTTCTATAATGGAATTTAATGAACAAGTAATTTTTCTCACTTTATACGATTTAGCCAGCGGTGAAAATGACCAAACTTGTCAAAGAACCCGTAATACATAACACCACTACACTTAGAAGTGAGTCCACAGATATTTTTATGAATTTTTTTTCTAGATATAAGAGTAATATTAAATGTTTCTTTTCACGTTACCTCTTCCCTTAGTAAATAGTCTTCATTTTGATCACTCTGTTTATTATCTCCATTGTCACTACCGTTCCTGTTAATACATTTTTATTAGAATATAAACTTTTTCCACTAAATCCATATAATTTCCATATAACACCTCGGTATTGATCTTTTATTTCTTGAGTCGGCTTTTCCACAGCTCAAATTAAGGCATCGGTTCTAAGTTTGTATTCTGTCATTGTTCTCTCTATTTTGGATAAGAACATTTAGGTACTACTTTTGAAGCAGATCTATTCACGAAGGTTGTTGGGAAAACAAACTATACTTCAGTCTTGTACTTTATTTATACATCGTCATCATTTCCTGCCCCATTGGCAGGTTTTCTCAAGGGTACCCCCTCCTCCTCTCCGCTCTTCAGTCATCCAATCTCTTCGCATGCACATGAGTTCCTCTCACTACGATATTATACAGAATTTTCTTACTTTTCCTTCCCCTCCCGGACGGCATTATTCTTTCAAAAGTTCATAGTATTCTTTCTTAATATATGCATTATGTATCATATTCTTCTCCCAAATATTTAATTTTTTCCGATGAAATTTCCTTGATAACTGGTGATTTCTAAGCCCTTCCGACCTACATTTCAACGTCACATTCAAGCCCTCCGACTTGTGTCTTCTTTTTCATCGTCAAAGGAATCTTCTCGTGCGAGCATCATGGAGTATGTGACTTTATGTCATAAAAGATCTTGCATGTAGTATCAGTTTATTTTCTTCTTAAGTAAGCATTTCTCCATGGAAATCGTGAATGACATTGACGTTAGATTTTATTTCACTTATGTTTTTGTTCTTAAATCCATGATTTTGAAGTAAAAGGTCTATTCTTTGATTCTCGGCTCAAAAAAGTGATTTCAGCATCCTTCTTTTACCTACCAACTTGAATCCATTTGCGTGCTATCTCTTTCCGTTCGTTCCTGATTTTTGATGGTTTAAAATAAACCAAATCCAAACCTTTGAATTAAATTTTTAGGTGGATCTGATAAATGAGGATTTATTTTAACTAACGCTAGCATCAGAGGCGTGCGAAGATTCACCTTTTCGCGTGAGGGGGGTAGCTCCCTCACGCGCCTGCCTCCAGTTTCCAAGGAAATTATTCGGCTTGATTTCAGCTGGAGGTGTCCACAGGAATCATCGGGGCTTGAACTCATAGCCGTCTTTCATAGACAAGCACTCAATCCACTGAGCTACTACAATTCCATTGCTAAAAATAAACACCAATAATTAATTTTGATAAAAATGGACTAAAATAACAGAAATATTTCCCTCGTCCAATTACCTTACGAAATTACAGAATCAAGAATGTAAATCATTAGGAAGTTCTACAACAAATAATTCTCAGCAGAATAAATGGTCAGTAAAATACTCGTACTGACGGAAATAAGTGAGGATTCTTATAATATACAAAATGTATTTAGCAGCTGTAACCATGCGGAGAGTCTAATAATGAAGTATATGACATAGTAATATTGTGTTTCTTTTTATATTTCCCAGGTTCTTTTTTCGTTCATCGTCCAACAAATTGTTCTTCATGTTCACTTCATCAACGAATTACATATTTTCATATCTTCAACAAGTATTGCTATTAGGATTGGAGCGCATTTAAATAGTTCAATTGTTTTACATTAATGTGACCTTTCAACATGTTTTCGTTCACGTAATGACTTATATCAAAAAGGCCATGGTTCTAAATATTATTTCCACTTTTCTAACTATCAACCAACACCAACAATTTTGGCTAATTTATTGAGACTTTTCATTTTCACTGCTAACATTTTCGTCCTAAACAATTTGTTCTTGATCAAGGAGGGATTAGTTCGGATCGTGAAAGAAGGAAATGAAGTTCTAAGAAGAGGTCTATAAAAAATCTCGTAATAGAGAAGACAGTTCTCAATTCGGCCTCAATCTGGTTAGCAAAAAATTTTTGAAGTCTGATCTTCACGGCTTAATACAGTTAAACCGTCTCCTGTTGGTAACTTCTAGGAAAATAACCATATCATTGTAGGAGTAAAGGAAAGCAAACATTCTTTACTTCATATTACTAGATTGTTGTTCATTCCTATTTCATTCTCTGTGGGAGAGGATCCACTCTCCTCTCCTTCGGATTAAAAGAAAGGTAAGTCTGCGGGAAGATTAAACGCGAGAGTGAAGTCATTCTTCCTTTCTCGTGGCATCCTTTGTTCAACCTGTGTAGTGATGAAAATCAAAAGGCAGGAATTCAAGATTTCTCAACATTTTCCCGTTTATTCTTTTTTTAAAAATCCGTTGAGAGCTCAGGTTTTCGGTTTGAGGAGTTGATTTTTTAAATGTGGTAACATATTTGACTACCTTTTTTCCACACTAAAAAGAAACAAGTACGTACCAGGGAATAATTCTTACTCCTGTAAAGAAGCTTGTTTGTATGACGAATGGCAGGCACGCCTTTAGCCACTCAAATTTTTCCATTAACTCTTCCTCCATCAATTATCATATTCACTCTTGATGAAAATCTATTTACACGGAAAGATATCGAATCTGTGTTAAAACTCGAAGGAAATAGCCTAGTTTTGAAATGTTTTTGTGTCCGTCACCGCGCCAAACTGAACCCAATGGATTCATTTCATTTCGTTTACACTCGTCAAATCTTCGTCGTCTCTTGCTTGACAGGCGTATAAAAGTTTTCCAGTGGAAAGAGGAAAAATATCAAAAGAAAAACCATTCCAGTGCTGCTCCACACGTACACATATAAATGAAAAAAAAAAATGGGTCCGAAAATTTTTTTTCCGCGTCCCGGAGTTAACGCATTTGTGTTTCTCAATTAAGACTGCCAGGAGAGAGAGGCGTGGGATGCAGAACGGCACAGGGGGATGAGGGAAGGAAGGGGAAGGAGGGCAGGGGAGGCCGCGCGTTTGGGGGATAAGGGGAACGAAGGTGGGCAGGGAGTGAGCGGTAATCCGATCGAAGGGAAGGGGAGAAGGTAGGAGGAAAGGGGGAGGGGGGTGAGGAGGAGCGGGAGCAGGAGAAAGAGAGATGGGAGAGGGGGAGAGAGAGATATGGGAGGGTGAAAGAGAAAGGGGAGTGGGATGAGCGTAACGCAATTTTTTCAAGGCGTAACGTGGATGGTCGTCATTTGCCGCCGTGGCATTGGATCGAAGGGGAAGGGCTAACCCGAAAAATCAACTTTTGGGTGGAGAAATGCGGCTAATGAGTAGTGGGTCGGTGGGGATGGAGGGAAGGGGGGGGGGGTGGGAATGGTGAGGTTGGGTGCAAAATGGGGGGAAGGTGGCCGGAAGCGAGGTGTGCTGTTGCAAATGAAAGGTACGAGGATGGAGGGGGGAAAGTTGGCAGGGAGAGGGAGAGAAATGGGGATTTTGGTGTACGGAAGGGGGGTGAGAAGGGCGGAGGGAAGAGGAAGAAGGCATTAGAGTCAAGGAGAGAAGGAATACGGAAATGACGGGGAGGGGAGAAAGGACTTTGGACGGAGAAATTGGTAAGGGGGTCTTTCCAGGTATTTCAGACCCCGGGGGCGCGGTGTTGCAGTGGCATTCTTTCTCCCTCTCCCAAGGGTTTCCTTCAGAGAGAGAGAGAGAGAATTCTGAAACAACGGAAGTTTTCGGATTCACTCGAAAAACTTTGCCCCATTCACATCAACGAATGATTTGAAGGGGAAGTCATAATTATGATTCTGATGAAGTGGATGATACGAGGCCGGAAATGATCCAAGCCTGCAGATTGGGTCCCCTTAAAGTATTATTTCACCGTAGACGACGAGGAAAGATGACGATAAATGAAGGCAAAGAAGAAAAGGGAGGGAATAAATTGTGTCGCTTGAGGAAATATTGGCCGGGCAGCTTCTTCCTTTTATTGCAAATTTCGCTGGAATTCATGCATCTGCTTCCTTTTTCGTTTTCCAAAAGAATTTCCGGGCTTTAAATATGTCGTCTTGAGAAGATTGAGATTTCATATACATTCGTCAGAAATCTGTTGGTTCTTACTCAGCCAGGAATTCACTCTCTGGATATTTCTTTTGCCGGGAAAACGATCGAAGACCAATGCATTCATGTTTCTCGTGAAGTAATAAGAACAAACAACTGCGGATCGAGACTCTTATTTAAATGGCAAATCAACTCTGCAAATAGAATTGTTTCTGCTACAATTTTATGGCAACGTCTTACTCATGATTGGCACAATCATTGCGACGTGAAGGTGTTGTCTTGTACCATTACCTCATTTAATCGCTCGAACTGAATTCCTATCTTGATTTTCCCATATATTGACCTTTCCAAAGTATTTGACTCGATTAATCACTTCCTGTTGATAAACGCAACTATCGTTACAATGTTATTGTTAATTTTCTTAATCAATAATCAAAAACCTCCTTTGCTCACTTAACCAGTGTGTTTTAACAGACGGAACTTCTTCCAATTTTCTTCAATTTAACTTCCGGGGTGCCACTGGACAGTGTCCATGGCCCCATTCTATTTTCTCTCTTTGTGGACAACATTGTTGACTTTGTTATCCACTTTGGATGCAACATTTCACTTTATACAGTCGACTTCAAAATTTACAAGCAGATTGATGCTCCTTTTGGCCATTAATTGCCTGAAATTTATTGAGAATGTTCTGCTGATGGGATTGGAAATGGGCCAATGGATTCCCAATTCCCTACAGTTTTCTATCGTCTTGGTGGTTTTATGGTGCTCTGGATGGCAGTTACATAATAGTTCCTCCAAG
>WURS02444621.1:0-14654 GCA_011762765.2 Rhinocypha anisoptera
TACTGTTTCCTGGTACTCTTTCTTCTTTGCTCCTGTCAATGCTTCTAGATTCCATTTACTTAATTTTCTACCCTTTATAATCCTCTTGAATCTTACCAGACACTTCATCATGACCAAATTGTGGTCTGAGTCCACATCAGTAGAAATACATCCAAGCAAAATCAATGAAAGTAATATATATAGAGATAGGATTTTTTATTTTGACCTATATCACTAGTTTAGGTCACACTTGATAGTGATGCAAACAAGTATACATTCAATGAAAAACTACAGCTTATAGGCGCTGTAGCGGCTTGTAATAAGTGGTTGACACGAATGCCATGCAAAATTATTAAAAGTGCCAAATGATAAAACTTCAATATAATAGTCGAGATAAAATATTATGGAAATAAACCAGAAGAACAAGAATGAATAGAGAAAGATGGAACTCATTGGAGTTATATTGAGAATTTGTTAAAAGTTAAAATTTGAGAAATCAAAAACTATAATAAAATTTAGAAAAAGGTCTTAAAAAAGCTTAATGCTCTGAAATGGTCGAATGTAAAGTACATATGCAATGATCATAGTGCTACATGATAGTTGCTTTTAATAAGATAAAATGTGATATTTCAAAATTATAATTTCGTACTGGACTGTTTATTATGCATCTTCCTATACCTTTATTTTGTCATTCAATGATATTTAACATTATAGATGATTGTCACATTGTAAAACCTAGAAAATTCAAAACCAGTATAAAAAATTTAAAAAAATTAAAAAAACAACCAGAAAAGCACTTCTAGTGAACAAGATCCAAGGGTAGCTCAAAAAAGTGAATGAAAAAGTCACAGACTAAAATGACATTTCATTCACGTACTTGTCTCCCAGTATTCTGCTACTGAGTACTACTGATCTTTACCTGTAAGCCATAAGTACGATACTTACTGAATTCCACAGCAAATGCTGTCCAGGTTGCATTAGGAAGTCGGTTAAGCATCCTAATTCCCAAGTTTTCATAGTAGAGAAGAGACTTGGTGAGCCTATACAGTAGACCACAACAATTTAGCCTTTCCTTCTTGTATTATACCATAATGGTTAAATAATAGCTGCAATTTCTTAATGTTGTAAGCAATAAATATGTAACATATTTGAATTGTAGACAATGTTTTGGGAGGCTACAATTTTTAGAATACTTATAAGGTCCTTTAAAAAAGGAGTATTTTATATTCTTATTCAGTTAGAGCAACTTGTAGGTAGCAGGAAGTCAAAGCTGATTTTTTACAACTCTGTCGTAATATTCTTAAAACAAATTAACTTGGCCTTGTATGTATACCTATGCAGCAACTCTGTGGTGAATAAGATGATTAGCCCAACCGGGTTAGCCTGGTGGGTAGCGTGCTTGCCGGCTAACCCAAAGGTCGTGGGTTTGAATCCTGCGGAGGGCATGGTTGTTGTGTTTGTCAAGATGGATTTTTCTATGACGTAAAGAGGTGCAAAATGACCATAGTTGTCGAAGCATTCTATAAACAAAAATATGGTACTACAACTATAAGATGATTATTTAGAATTTATTTCTTGTGCTTTTAGTGCGTTTTGGATTCTGCAATGGAAAGACCAAGATTTGAGTTTATAAGGCATTTATTTTCCAAAGTGGTATAAAATTAAAACAAAGGA
The DNA here is from genome assembly GCA_011762765.2 of Rhinocypha anisoptera. Classification (NCBI taxonomy): domain Eukaryota; kingdom Metazoa; phylum Arthropoda; class Insecta; order Odonata; family Chlorocyphidae; genus Rhinocypha; species Rhinocypha anisoptera. Next base: position 1,654 of record WURS02444621.1, read on the forward strand.
AGGGCCAGATGGATACATTTTTATCATTATATTTATGGAAAGTTTAAATTTCAGATTTCAACTTTCTGATTGGTCATTTCAAAACTTGTGTATCTGCCATCTGCCTGAATTTCTTCCAATGGGTTCTCCCGTTGTGATATATCCCGTGCCCGACTCAGAGGTCATTATAGGGTAGTTGTATTTCGTTTTTGGTGTATAGGAGAGGATTCAGGTATTTCTCACTAAGTGAGAGAGGTGTAGGGTAGGGTAGGTGGTGGGTTTGGAGTTAAGGTTTGTAGGTAGTTAGTACATAGATAGGTTTGAGGAGGTATGGGAAGGGTTATATCATGTTAAACAGGGTGCCATGTTTTTTGCAATGAGGTTTGGGTTGAAGGAGTAATCTCAGAGGGAGTTTAGAAGAGGGTTAGAGGATGAGGTAAGTGAGGATTCAAAGTCATCTATGGAGGGACGAAGAACATTTAGTAGAGGAGGGATCCGGAGCTCATTATGGATATCTAGGTTACGAATGAAGTAGGGAGAAATGGTAATTTCGCAGAGGATTTTATTTTGGAATCAGGTTAACGAGAGGATATGGGTTTTAGTGGCGGAGGACCAGACAGGTGATCATAGGTCAGATCATTGAAAGGCAGACGGTTTGCTTGGTACAGAGAGAGAGGGTAGATTTAGGACAGGATGGGGTAAAGCCCACGGTAAGCTCCCAAGGCCTTGCCTATTGATGCGTTAATGTGGTTTTTGAAGGTGAGGTGTTTGTCCAGGAAGATTCCTAGAAATTTCTCCTTATCCTTCTTTGGGATTTCTGAATTGCCTAGGTAAAGAGGTCTTCCCTTTTTTCGGATGTGGCTGTAGTTTACGACACCATATTTCCTGGGATTTGCCATCAGATTCCACTTGGATAACCAGTCGTGCAGTTCGTCCAGATGTTCTTGGAGGTAGTTGATGGCAGTGTCTGGGTGAAGGAATTGGACAGTGACAGTTGTATCGTCGGAGTAGAGGAGAAGATGGATTTTGGGGTTGGAAGGTATATCATTGATAAAGAGATTATAAATGGTGGGAAATAATACTGAAACTTGTGGAACTCCATAGAGTATTGGGTAGGTTTTGGAGTTCTGTGAGGAGACGGAAACAAAAGGTTCGGTTTGAGATGAAGGAGAGGAGAAATTTAAGGATATATGTGGGAATAGGAAGTAAGGAGAGTTTGTGGATAAGTCCCTTCACCCAGACTTTGTTGAAGTCACAAATGAGGTCAAGGAAGGCCATTTTAGTCCTTAGTTTTTAATTGATTCCTTCAACTAGCAGCTCTGTTAGATGGGTAATCTGGTGGATGGTGGAGGTTCTTGGGGAAAATCCCATCTGCTCATTGTGGATGAGCTTTTCATCCTCTATGGTTGTGGAGAGGTGCCGGAGTATTTCCCATTCGAGGAGTTTGGATAGGGAAGGGAAAAGGATGATGAAACGATGGGAATCAGGGTCTGAGGGAGGTTTGAGTGGTTTGTGGATGAGGATAATTTTGGCTTTTTTCCAAGAAGTGGGGATGTAGGATAATTCAAGGCAGGAGTTGAAGAGGTTGCTGAGGAAAGGGAAGATAGACTTGGGGAAGGCGGGGATTTCTAGGGGAAGGTCGCGGCCAGGGGATTTCTTGAGTTTGAGGTTATGGATATGGAAATGGATTTTGGAGGGGGTGATGGGGATCGGGTATGGAGGTGGCAGTTAAAAGGAGGGAGGCTGTTGATTCTTTGACTGTGGTGTTGAGGGGAGAGGGGGCTGGGTTTTTAAATACAGAGGAAAAGGAACAGGCAAAAATGGCAGCTCTCTCGTGGCATCTGTGGCAGCTTATTGGTCTCCAGTGATGAGAGGATGGAGTTGTGGTCTTCCTGCAGAGTCTCCTTGCAAAGATCCACAGTGTTTTCCTTGGTGGCTAATTGAGAGATGTGTTTGTCCCAGGAGTTGCGGCGATGGCATCGAAGGAGGGCTTGGACCTTCTTCTTTTGGGTACAGAATAAGGTTTTATCTGATTGCCGGCGAGTAGACAGCATAGTTTTCTTTTCCTATTTTGGTATCGAATATTGTTGAGTGGGAGACAGTCTGTTGCTGGAGGTTCTGGCACTGGGAATTGTACTTTGTTATGTGCAACGTGGATAAGTTCCTGTAGAGCTGTGTCAACATCTGGAGGTGACGATAGTGGGAGGGAACACAAGTGAGGGACGTTGCAGGAGAGAAGGTTGGTGAAAGATTGCCAATCTGTTTTGGTAAATGATGATGGATTTATGTGGTTTGCGGGGAAGGTATGCAGATCGGACGTCAACTGTTACATTGGCCGTGTGGATCTTAACACCCACTAGTTCCAGTTTGGCAGAGCTGGGTGGTGGTAGCTGCTGGAATTTTATAACTACCAATATTTATATACTACTAATATATAATATAATGTATATACTACTATTCTATGGAAGAGGCTTGGGCCAATGACGTTTTGAAAGATGTAGTGATTCAGTTGGGAGCTGACTCATCAGAGAGCAGTATAATTTCCAGTTCTGAAAGTGGTGTATATGATGGGCAGGGACTATCTCGTTTCACCAGAGTCATGGAGGAATCCAAATCCAAATAAACCAGTAATATGGGAATGATCTACATACTCTAAGGGCTGAACTCCACACTCCTCATGGCTCTGGTGAAATGAGATGGTCCCTGCCCATCATCAAAACTACCTCATTATCATCATGGTCTGTAGAATGCTTTTCTTTATTAAGTCTTAGTAATGTTTCTGGAGTAAATGCTGTGGCTGCTGCAGTCCTATTTACAACTTCGGTCACTACTAACTCACTTGTCTGACTTCTCAATGTCTTGTATAGTGTATTCTTTTTACTGTTTTCAATAAAAATTGTATGTTTTATATATGTGTACAACTTGTTGAATTATTCTTGAATATAATGTTTGATTCATTCCCCTATGGATTAATGTCTTTATCCTCCAATTATATTAAATTTTAATGCCTCATGCTTCCATTGCCTCCAGAATTAATATACTAGGTGCTGAAAAGATACCCTTTTTGTAGGTATGTATTTTCATTATGCACCACCTTGATCCACTCTACAACATAAGTGCCACTGCTTTTGAGCTATGAAGTCTTCTTATCAATCTTAAATTATCCCCAATCTAAAGAGAATAATTTGATAACATAAAAGTTTTTTTGAAATGTTTGAACATACTATTTACAATTGTTATCAAAGAAACTACAACAATATAATTAGGAAAAAGGGATTTTAAAAACAGTAGGAGTAATATGCAAAAGTTAATGAATGCCTATCATTATTCTCTCCAATTAAATGTTATAATACTTTACTTAAAATTTATATTTTCATACCTGTGCTCTTAATTCATACTATGTTTAAAATTAGAATTATTACAAAATTGAGTTAAGAAGCCATAATCGAGAGACATGTTCAAAGTGATCACGGAATAATTTTAACATAAGGGGCTTTTAAGGAGGTTTCATCCGAAATTTCGAATTTTCGGTGGTTACGATAGACCTCGTTAGACCAAGATTGCGACGCCACCGCCGCGCCCACGTCAATTTTCATTGGTGGAAATCGGCCGGTCAATCTCATTTGGAAAAGCGTCGCCTCTAAAGTTCAACTGATTTTTAAAATAAGCATTGTTATGTTATTATTTTATCTCACAATATGTTTAAGCTGACTACTTTCAAGACCGCTTTAAAGAAATATTGCTTTTTTGTGCCCTCTGAAAGAAATAGCTATACGAGGAAAAAGGAAATATGTCTCAAATAATTTTGGCGCCTGAATTCGTGATGGTTACATGGTTACCATGGATTCATATATATACGAGTATAATAGGATCACATATATGAATTGACCTGGCGGGGATATCGTTTTTTTTTTGCCAAAATCTTCCACCTTTAATACGCGCACTTTTTCGCCACTTAGCGGCGCTAGGATCGGCCGACGGGTTGGAGTACTAAGTGATATAAAAGTAAATATTCTGTATAAGTGGTAGTTTTCTGAAGATTACTTAAAAAAGTAAAATGGTGCGTACTGCTCGAACATGTTTCGTCCCCGGGTGTTTTTCGGGGTACAAAAAGTCCCAGAGAAACAACGCCGAGCTAGGTATAAGAAATAAAAGTTTATTCAAGGCAGTGGTGAGTAAGCTTGTTCTGTTTTCTTTTTGGTGAATGAGTTGCCGTTGACCCGTGTAATATGATGTGTAAATATTCATCCATTTTATAGTTAAAATGTCGTTATTATTGTAACCGTTCTAAGAACACAAAGCGTCACAATGTCAATACTAAATCTGGATTGGGAACGGATGGAGTCGCCGTGATTCACAGCTAGAATAAGATTACTACAGAGACATAAAAAAACCTGGTTTTGCATCCGAATTCGAAGATAAAAGACAACCTCCGATTGCATCAGCAGGTCAGACACCATACAATAAAGGCAGTAGGCTGCTGAACAGCCCATGCAACAAAATGTACTATACGTAGGTACTTATCGTTAAAGCATTACTCGAACTCAATATGAAAAATGGGCAGATTGGATACTGCCAATTGCCCTACTTTTAATACAAGTGGAATACAAAAAGGGATGCATTCAATACGTATTTATACTGATTCCTAAGATGTGGCATCTAATATATTGCAATTCCTTAAGAAGTAAATACTGAAAACGTCATAAATTACTGAGTAGTTACGACCTTTTAACTCATTCTTATCAGATCCTCACAAAGTTCACATCCTTCAACGATATAGTCACGGAGTAATGATCCATGGTTATAGTACTACACATGTTATGTTTACAACTTGTTTTTGATTTACCACTGACAAGGCCTATAACAACATAATTTTATAAATAGATAAGAGTGTGAAAATGTCGGGATTTGTGTTTGCACATCTTATTCTTGGAAAATTTTCAATTGTCTTTCCTTAAACTGCAAACTCGAGTTGCCTCGAGTTTTGGTTGGCTTAATTTGCCATTCTAGATGTAATGAAATATCTAATGAATCTTTTTTATCATTAGAACATGGACCAGCTTGAGCTGTGGCGAAGGGCAATTCCTCGCAAGGACAGAGTTCTCCTTGAAACAGATGTTGTGTGTGAACAACATTTCAATGAGGATGACATTGTTAGATATTTTGAGAGAAGTATGCCGGATGGGACAGTATTTAAACTCGAAAGATGTATCCCTAGTGTTAAACCTGATGCAGTCCCATGCATATTTCCCAATTTGCCCAAGTATTTAACAAGGATAGTAAAGAGAAGGAAAGAAAGAGCAAGGCAAGTTGCAGCTGAGAAGAAGGCAGTGTCTCCAATCAAGGTGATTCACAAGGGACCAGATGTTATTAGTGGTGATAACAATGAGGATATCCCTCGACCGCAGGGAGAGGAGAACATGCTCTTACTTGAAAAGGTAGCGACTCAAGTATTGTTGGAGGAGCAAGTAGCTGGCAATGGATTCAATTTGGACATTATCAGAAAGAGTCTGCCAGAAATTTCGCTTCCTGGACCCAATTGGGGTTCTTCCATCATTAGGAACAATGTTTTATTTGTGTGTGTGTCCCATTCTTTTACAATGGAGAAGACTGTTGTGATAATGGAAGACTTGCAGGTCAAGGTGAGGTCCCTAATTATTTCATTATAACTGATCAGATCGGTAATTATCTATATTGTTATGCAATATTTTTGTTGATATTACTTAAAATTTTCAATATAAAATTCCCTAAAATGCAAATAGATTAGTCCAGTATTATCCAAAAATTTGCTAACTAACTTATGTGAAATTCAAAAATAAATCTTACCTAGATCATGCACTTTTATAATCATGAGATGATCGCATAGATGTACATTGCAGTTCCCTGCTTTTCTTGCAGGTCCTACTTCAAAGGCAGGAAGTTACTGTTGATGGGATAACATCTGTGAAGAATCTGGAGGATATTACAAATGTCCTTCATAGCATAGATGAATTGCGTATTTGTGAAGGACCATTATTTGATTCCAGGTATGGAAGAAAACAAATCAATATTGTTTTATGTTAATTTTGGATCCTTTTTATCCTTTCCACCTATTCCCTATGTCTTCTTCTTTATTTCTTGGGTTCTTCTATTTTCTTCTTTCATCTATGAGATCTCTTAATGTGTTATATAAGGTGATGATTAAAAATTGAGGAGTTTTTAACTAAAATAAGTTAAAAATAAGGGAAACAGGAAAGAAATGAAAAATGTAGTAATAGGGATAAAAGTAGATAATCAAATCAAATATTAATTGAGCCGGAATTACTTGGTATTGTACCATCAAAATAAAAATTATGGAAACTGGAGTATAATCTTCAGTTACAACAAAACGGGCCAATCAATTTCAGCGTGATTGGTACCAAATTATAGCTCTTTTTATTCTGTGTTATATGGTATACGACAAACATTATTTTTACCTACTTTTTTAAATTGTTATTCAGGCTTCAACAAATAAAATGCCCTTTTTTCATCTTCCAGTGAAAACCTTGAACTTTAAACCTCTGTAAAACCACAATAGAGATACATATTCACATGAAACTTCAACAGTATCTGGATTAATTCTTTTTCAATAGGTTTGCCAACTTTTACGGTCTTTAATTTAAAACAATAGAAGTTGCTATAAAAAAATGTAAAACAACTTTTTTTCTTCATCGGTTGGCCATATACAATGCAAGTTTGCACTGTTGTCAAGCTGTTCTTTACTGTATTAACGGGTAATGCTAAAATATTAAGTTTGTTGGCAGATTTATTACTGATTTTTATTTTTTTGTGGTTTTGAAACATTACAACCAAGTGAAGCAGTGAGGTGGCATTGCAACATTTGTTATTTGTTACAACAAAGTTGCATGAGAAACTGGAGTGGTGGATATGGCACGGAAGGAGGTCACTACAACACTGCAGTTATAAAAACTGACTTCATCTGCATTTTCCTCGTGTCTCCCAGAGTTTTTTCAATGAAAACAAATAAAAATCAGTAATAAATCCATCCAAAAACGTAATATCTTAGTTGCTTTTGATTAAATTTACCATTACTTCCTTGTTACTACAGAAGAGCCTGACAACTGTGCAACATTGCATATGACCACTTAATGAAAAGAAAAAGCTGTTTTATTTTTTGCAATTTTTTTTTTTAGTTGAAAGAGCATAAGAGTTGGCAAACATGTTGATAAAGGATTAATCCAAATAATTTTAGTTTCAGGTTTGCACTGGGAAATGAAAAAGTGGGCACTTTATTTGTTTATGCTGAATAACATTTCAAGAAAAGGAATTAAAATTTGTTGTCTTTTACCATACAACGCAGAATAAAACAAAGCTCAAATTTGGTATCAACCATGTTGAGATTGATTGGCCTGTTTTCTTGTAACTGAATTTTCAACTCGAGTATCCATGATTTTTATTTTGATAGAAGTTAATTGGTGCAGATAAATAGGATGCAAAGTTAAGAGATGTTTTATTTCATATTGTTGGAACTGCATTAGAAATTAAGGAAAGATATTGTGAAAGTGGAACATATTTTTCATATTAAGATATAATAAATTCATAGATTTCTGATAAATTCCCCATACTCAGGGTAGATTAAATACTACAATGAGATATGTACTATGATGACAATAATATTCTGAAGAAAGGAAATTAGAAAGTATTTCAGTGAGGACTAGTTTGGATGTAGAAGATATAGAGGTGCCAGAGAAGATGTCCTAACTGTGAGGCTTATTTCACTGAATGGACTTAAGAAAGAACAGCGAACTCTTATTGCATTCATGGATCTGGTGAAAACTTGGAAAAGGGAATAGGGAAAGACAACCTATAGATAAATTGTGAGAGAATAAAAGTAATTTTTTTGCCGTAGAGGTGAGGAAAACAGAAGGTTATGAAAGAATACAATGAAGGAGGTGATATAATTTCGCTTCATAGGCAGCAATATGCAAGTGATATAAGTGATGTAAAAAGCAAGTAGGAGATAATAAGCAGAATAGCCTGAGCAAAGAAGATATTATTTCAGGGGAAGCAACTGCATATAATACTGGTGTGGAAATAAGGAATTTCATTATGGCTCACATGGAACATACTTTTTTATGAAGATGAGACATAAGCAGCATCCTCAGATAAATGCTGGAAGTAATGGAAGAAGTGTTACAGTATAGTGTTGCAAATTAAATAGACTGAATAAACATTGGAGAGAAATTTTCAAAAGCCGGCATACAGAGAAAATTATGGATACACTAATGAGAAGAAGAAGGAAGCTAATATTTTAAGGAATGTATAAGTAATGTATGCCTAGTAAAGATTGTATTGGAAGTGACCCTGGAAAGTAAGAATTGGAGTCAGATTAAGAATGGTACATGAGAAACAGACAATGGAGAAGGTTAATAATTTAGGAAAATGTGAATGGATTGGTGGGTAACAGGATTGCTTGGAGAGGTGCTACAAACTAATCATCAGATTTATAACCTATTATGACGGTGTTGAATCTTCATGCTGCCATATTTAAGTCCTTCTGGAGCTCTCAAAAAGCTTTATATTCTCCTCAGGTGTAATGCTAATAATGAACTCTGGGTCAGTGGGCAATGCACTCACTGGGTCAATCGATGGTATCATCCAATATCATTCTTTTTTCGAACCTTCTTACATTCTCAAGTAACAGCACCCTCAATATCCCAATATTCACCTGAGCTATTTCAGAATTGGAAGGCATCTAACTAATTTGGGTTTGATGGAAAGAGAATAGTGAATGAAATACTATATCATCTTATAAAGAATCATATGATTTTTAACCTCATTCTAAGTTAAAGAAAATGTGCTGGGGACATTCTTAATAAGGCAAGATAAGTGGTAGGAATGGTTAATTTGATGAATACTACACTGAAGATAGTAATGGTTGGAAGGATTTTTGCCATTAATTAAGGTTAAATTGGAAAAAGAATTGACATCTCAGATTGAATTCTAACAAGTAGTAGGAATTCAGGGATAAAGCATTTTATGGTAGCATTTGAGTTCCATCAGCAACTGCTCTTTTCTTCTTGATTTTTCTGCTGTTTTCTTTTCCTCTAAATTTTTTACTTTATCTCTCTGAATCTTTTTTTCCTTTCTTTGCATCACACTGTACCTGTTACTCTTTCTTCTCCCTTGGAATCCCTCCAGTTCAACACTTTATCTCTAAAAGTCTTTCTTTCTGTTGCCTCTTCTTTTTTGTTGTTACCTTCTAAGTCTGTCTTTAATTCTTGGATCCAGCCTGGATCCAAGAATCTTGGATCTTTCTTTTCCAAATTATATTTGAAGATTCGTTTTACCAGACTAGGGTCTGGCAATTGTGGAGTTTTTATATTAGTTTATTATTTATATTACTTTATTATTTATTTATCAAATATTACTTATTTTTTACTTGTTTATGCTGCTTTATGTTGATAATTGTTATTTTAATGTATGTAGTACATTCCCTGGGAAATGTAGTATGCTTCAAGTCAATATCATCTTTTTTTTTAAACAAAAAATATTTTATGTTTATCCAAGCGTGTCATTCTGTGTACATGGGTAATCAGGGAATATTACCAGGTATTAATGACAAAAATTATGTAACATTCCATCACTCATGAGCAGGGGTACTCTGTTCAAGTAACATTAACATATGTAATTCACATTTGTATAATGTGCATAGTATATCTAATTGCTTTTGTTGAAAATAACTCAATTGTCTATTTTTAGATTATTTATATTAGTTACGACATAAGAGGAGTTGTTAATATGTTTATTTTTATTAGGTCATCAACAAAATGCTTAGGCTACATTAATAAGAGTTTACCAAAGCAAGGTATGCTGAGATTCAACACCTCTGGCAGGTGGTGTTCTGAATGTGAGGCTGCTAGGAAAGGACCGGTGGGGACAGGGAGAGAGGAAAAAGGAAGCCCACATCAAAGCCAAGGCACATAGCTGCTTTAACAACATACCGCACAAAGAACAAGCAGCTTCTGCTGCAGGTAAAATTTATGTGATGATTGTATTTACAGTTCAAATGTGATGCTTTCAGGGCCTCTTATATGTATTTTCAATTTTACTTATTAGGCACAGAAGAATAATGCACAAATGCTTTCTTTGGAAAAGAAGTGTGCTGCTACTTGTAAGAAAGCCTTGAAAGCCAAGATTTTAGAGTTGCCAGCCAAGGAACAGGAGGCTGTTGGAGTGTTTAGCAGCCTCCAAAGTAAAAAATGTATAGGGTAGACGCTACCCCCTCTAATGGGTGTATGAGTGCCTACTCCTAAGAATAAAGGGTAGGAAGGGGTATGAGCACCTTAGGGCTCATGAAATCCTTGCTTTGACTAGTGTCAACACTCTGAGCTAATAAATCAGGCAAGTGCAAGGAGCTTATGGCTTCCAGCAGGCAACCTCCGATTGCTTGAAGGAGAAGTCCAAAGAATTGGCCCCTGAGGACAGGATAGAAAGACTAGAATTCCAGATCTATTATAAAATATTGACTTTTATTAACCTGAACCTTATTATTTTGTTAGGAACGTAGCTCCTTGATGAAATGAAGCTTTCGATGAGGATTTCATTTGATAGAAGCACACTGTAAGACGACTGCTTCACCAATTTGGGTGATCACACTCCCCATCACCAAAAATATCAGAGGGGCGACCATGCTCTGGTGGTGGTTTCAACCCTTCGGAGGAAGATGGGTTCAGGCTCTTGCGTATTTTCTGAGCAAAGGGTGTGCATCTGGCACTGTATTACACCATTTGGTCTTGGAGTGCATTATATTGCTTGAAAAAGCCTATTACTATGTGGATTTGGTCACATGTGATGGTGCGCAGTGAAATCGGACTGGAGAATTTACTATATACTCCATGATGGTAACTCCAAAATCTAGTAACCCTAGTAATGCTGGTAAATACTTGAAGATGCATTATCTCAAGGCAGGTTATTACTTTAATATTTATCTGGATAACAATTTATCGTATTATGACAAAAATACAAGTAAATTCTAGGGACTCAAAGCCATCATAAGAAATTGTGTGCATTTCTCAACTGGCATAATCATATAATAACCATTGGGGGAGTGCATAGTGGTCCATATTTTTCTAAAAAGATAATATTTTAGAATTACTATCTTTATATCTCACATTTTTTGTTTTAGCCTTAAAAGGTGAGATATACTAGTATTTCCTTCAGTTGATCTTTGGGATCGAAAGTCGCTCATTTTGGTGTATGATTGTTCTTTGCCATAAAATGTTTATATTTACAGCAAAATTTCCATAATGTGGTGGAATTTGAAGTTTTCATTAAAATATGTTTATTAAATGATTCATTTCATATGATTTGACTAGATTGTATTTAACTCAGAAGAGTGAAAAGATTTTGGAGGGGTAAGATTTATAAATAACTGCATAAATTCATCAAAATTCCTGAATTATTATGTAGCTTCTAGCGATTAGAGAATACTTGGAATCTTTTCTTAAATTCCCCGGTCATATTAATACTTTTCTTTATAATGTGAAAATCAGGACATTGTGAATCTTCATTCTTGTTGCTTCATTGTACTTCAGTATAAAAATGTTTCACTGTACCATGTGGAATGTTACTATCGCACAACTGTTATTTAGTAGAGGTTAATAATAGCATATTGTCTTCTGTTTCTCCAAGGATCATGTCTTAAAAAACCATATGGACAAATATTTATAAATGAGATAAACTACCTATCTGTGGTTATATATCAATATCTGAATCTTTCACTTTGTATGTTAAATATTGTATGTTCATCATCAAAACTAAAGGTTTATGTACAGGTGTTAGATGTGCTATTGAATTTTAAGTAGGTACTTATTAACTTCCTTTTTCACCGTAAAGGTTAAAAAGTTAAATTATACCAAATAATCAGGACAGGTGTTCTTGTCCATTTCCTCAAATCATTCTCCATTTAGATGTTTCATAAATTCTGTAATTGGCCACACATGGTTTTCTTGATATTTATGAATATTTCATTTGCTATATTAAATTTAATAGATTAAATGTCATTGTTCCATTTGCCTCATATTGTTAGTGTCAATTTATATTTTTGGAGTTTCAATGTAGCTTATTAATAACTTTGATGGATTCAGGCATGGCTTTGTGGAACCAATACATTATAGAATAAATAAACTCGGTAATTCTACACAAGAATTTTATTAACTACCCCAGTATTGACTTAATCCAGTCATCTTCTGGTGTCAATACAGAATAAATACATCATTTATATATTTTACCAGGGAGGGGAATGATGGTGTGGGAGGGGAGAAGAGGATTAGGGAGCCAATAGGCATGAAGAGGGGTCAAGAGTAGAGCATTGATCCTGCTACCAGGACAGAAACATGCCTTCCCAATTCACAAAACATTTATTCGAAACTGGGCACAAAAGTAATTTTACTTTACTTTAACGTTTTGCACTGCCAAGCGATGGGACCAAGGCTTGATGCTTTGGAATTAATAGAAATAATTGCGGGGAAGTAATGGGGAGAGGAAGTCATAAATTATATTTTGTTTGCCTCCCACTCACCTCTCCTTGAGCTCCCTTCATTACCAACTTAATCCCACCTCTTCCCCCCTCCTCCATTTCTCCCATTCCTCAACATTTACTTCTTAACTCACTTAATCACCACCTTTTTCCATATCTATCTCGACTTCTTCCCTGACCACTTACAGTGACCACCATCCCTAATCATATTCTTGACCTCAAGCCCCATCACCCTCTTCAAACTTATTGGCTCCCTACTCCTTTCCCCCCATCCCATTCACATCCTGTGTTCCTGGTAAAAATGTATATAAGCAAAATATATGTATTTATTCCATATTTACACATGAAGATTACTGGATAAAACAAAACCCAGGTCATTAATAACATTTTTATGTGAAGTTACTGAGCTATTTATTCTATAGCTATGTACGAGGGCGGTTAGATAAGTCAGTGACTTTTTGAATAAAACAAATTTTTTTCGGCAAATAAACATTTTATTTTT
>WURS02444650.1:0-32684 GCA_011762765.2 Rhinocypha anisoptera
ATGTAAACTACTACAAAGTAAAATTTACTACAGTATTGATGAGTTTTTCAATGACAAGCTGCAAGTGTAATTTTTTTCTCTTTTTATTAACATTTCCATGACCTTATTTTTATGTATTTTTGTATACTATGATTTTTTTGATCACTCTCTTTATCTTTTGATATTGTAATTGTTATATACTGATGTGATATTGTAATTGTTCTATGTCATTTTGACCTACTGAACAATAAATTATATTATATTATAAGGATAGAACTTTCAAGATTAATATATTATTGGTATTGTAATTGTTGATTTATTTTTCGTTCCATCTTTACAAACTTTTTGAATTGTTTGTGGTGTAATTCTCTGCTTCTCCACAGAGTGGTGAGACATAGTGTATGAACAAGTTAAACCCAAATCTGCATCTTTAATCTTATCATTGTTTCCTGAGAGTTCCTATACTCCTGCCTAATGCAGAAATATCATTATTCCTCACCATCATTATCCAGAATAGAGCATAGAAATGAAGATGAAGCTGTATTTACTGAATACATTTTTAATTAAAAAATCTGTTATTACTCCTCTTCTGTAGGTGTTGTACATGGTGAGGCATTCTCGGCTTGTGGGCCAGTCAATTATTGCTTATCTTCAGCAAAAAGGTTATCCTGAAGTTGCATTGCATTTTGTAAAGGATGAGAAAACACGCTTCAGTTTGGCCCTGGAGTGTGGTAACATAGAAGTAGCTCTGGAGGCTGCCCGAGCTTTGGATGACAAACCTTGTTGGGAACGTTTGGGCCAGGCTGCCCTAATGCAAGGGAATCACCAGGTAAGAGGAAGCAAGCAGAGATGGCATGACTTGTTGTAGTTGATAGATGTCAAAGTTTTAAAGTTGATAAGAAGACTTGCCTTCAAACTAAATACTGTACAACCAAACCACCGTATGCAACCCGAAGGTCAGTGTGTTTAGTGAGGGTAGAGCTCACCTTGTACTAAGCCCACGGCTTGTGGAAATTCACACATCAGGGTAGAGGGGCCAGTTCCTTTCCCTGTGACGCCTCTGGTTTCCCACCAAGATGTGGTACCCGAAAAATCACTCAGCATGGGTTTAGCTGGAGGTGTCCAGAGACATCACTGGGTCTCGAACCCTGGTCCCATGGTCAATAGCCAAGCATTCTACCCACTGGGCTACCACGACCTCTAAATACTCTTCAATGAATGCGATATTTGTTTTAGATGCTGTTTTATGTCATACAAGTAACCTTTATAATGTGTGAATTCATAGCATGTGATTGTGATGAGTTGAGCATCAAGAGGAATAATGTATGTGCATATATCACCACTGCAATATTGGATATGTGAGGTAAAAATAGCGTACGCACATGTTAGGATTTCATTATATGTGACTGACTAGTGTGAGTGACCATGGGAGTCAGAGATTTACATACACTGCAAGGGAATTAGTAAATAATATCAGTTTAGAGAACATAGTGATAGCTTTATTACAGAGAAACTATATCATGGTATACTCAGTATTAACAATAATCTTTGTTTAGTTATCCTTCATTTTTGTGTATTCTCAAAAAGTGCTTAACTTAAAATAGTACTGTGCTAGTTAAAATTTTGAAATATATTTAGGAAAAGATTTGACTCATTAATAGGAAAGACCAATGGCCATTTTTCCAATGTTTTTGTTACAAAATTTTTTAATATAAACCCAGTTAATATCCTGGTTACTCTGTCACGTAGTAGTTTAGTTGAGATTATTATCCATGCTGCCATCCAAAATTATTTATATTTCAAGTGCCTTATTGTTTTGGACTGATAAATAATTCGCCCACAGTTTTCATCATTTGTATTTTGTCTTACAGGTAGTTGAGATGTGTTATCAGAGAACAAAAAATTTTGAAAAGTTGTCATTCCTTTATCTCATTACTGGCAATTTGGATAAACTGAGGAAAATGACAAAAATTGCAGAAATTAGAAAAGATCTATCTGCACACTACCAGGGGGCATTACTGCTCGGAGATGTTGCTGAAAGGGTGAAGATATTGAAGGTATAGTCTCTATAAACTTTATATCACTATGTCTATGTTTAAGCAAGTGCACCAGTGTTACCAACAGTAAGTTTCCCTCCAGTTTCAGGATACATATATATTAAGTATATTAAAATCCATGTGTTACTTAATCATTTTCTTGTCTATGTATGTCTTTCATACAGAATAAAATCTGGTCTTCATAGAGTAAAAATACTATTCTTAATGGAATATCCTATTAGTGATTAGTCATGAATAGGTAGAGAATCTGTTAAATTATTTGAATAATCCTTATCTTAAGGTAAATATTTATTGTGAAAGTGGGAATGGATAGTCTTTGATACCAATTTTAAACCACTTTAACATTGAAGATGTCATTTCCATGTTTTTTCTTTGGTTTAAGTTTTTGTTTAATATGGAAATTTAATATTTTGCATGGGATAGATTATTTGTCTTATAATCACTTTTATATATTAAATTAGCAAAAAAACTCTGACATCCAAACATCATTCAGGGGTTAGGTGGAAGAATGGACTATCTAGTTTCAATCTCGCCCCAATAAAGACATTATTATTCACTTGTGGAGCACCTTGTTGATTTATCTCTATTATAATCAATTCATGCAACCATGTCACCATTGGGAGTAAATGATTCTGTCACTCCTATTTCTTATAGAACTGTGGCCAGAAAACACTAGCTTATTTGACAGCTCAGACACATGGTCTAACTCAAGAAGCTGAAGCATTGAAAGCACATTTCAACATGGATGAAAGTCATCTTCCCGAGGTCAACAAGGATGCAGTATTTTTGAAACCTCCAGTATTTGTGATGCAGGCTGAGACAAATTGGCCACTCCTCACAGTTTCGAAGGTATGCTCAATAATTCTAAATAAATACTATGTAAATTAATAAAAACTTAATAATATATACTATAAATACTACTTAATAATACACAACATGTGATTCATACAATGAAACTTGTCTTAAGCGCAACCTGTGGGGACCACAAAATTTTTTCGGATAAGACACATTACCACTTAATCAGTCAGTCAGCCATTAGTATGTGGGGCAATGGGCATTATGTGGACTTATGTAAAGGGGTATCATAATGCAAAATTTTGAGAAAGACAAGAGCAATTTTTGATAAATGATTTTGAAATATTGCAAATGCATTTTTAAAATTTTTTGTAAGAAACTTTTACAACAATACATGTACATATAATCTGTATTTTAGGATAGGGTGCTTTCAGCAATGGGGTGACGTAAGCCTCACATATGCTACTTCAAAAATTGAAACTTTGTAGTAAGTTGCTGAATAGACTGCGTTGAAATTTTTTAACAGTGCATATGAAATTTTTAGGAATGCATTAAGCTGTTAATACTTTAGGCTTGCTTTAGATGGTATTCTATATCAAGAATTCAGAAGGCTAAATTTGAACTTGAAAGGTCTGAAAACAGACTGGTGTCATACCATCATACAGTACTTGGGTGTAATGTTAATACGATTCCTTCAACCATCTGCTAATGTCATAGGGGTATCTGTTCATATTTTGTGCAAGGGAATAGTGCACCTTCTTGGAAAATGAGATAACGATGGGTTTTGTCCTGCGATTCTGCTTAACAAAAGGTTTACAAAGAAGGAAATCAATTCCGTTTCACTCTATTACATGATGCAGTATTGTTTACTCTAATGGAATAAATCTATCTTGGATCCTAAAGTTATACAGGACTCCTATACTTGGTATTCCAGAGAAATTGTGCTGGATTGCAGTGGTTTTGTATTCAACCATTAATCAATAAATCACTTTCAAGTGTGGGTTTTCAACACTCACGAAATCAAGAAAAATTGATCCCATTACAATAACAAGGGGGAGAAAAAGAATGTTGACAATTTTTATTTGATTGTTGAAGTTGAAGATTTTACTCTTGTCCCAGCTCTCAGAATGAGTTTAATTAATTTATTATGATGGATTAATTAGTGTATGTTATTAGGATGGAATTAATTATATGTCCGTCTTCTTAGATAGATTTAATATACTATCAAACCTTTAGTGTGGTTACTATAAATGTATATCTGCAGAAGCCACACTACTCAATGGCTTCAATTTTATTTCTGATTCCCGGAGGTAACAGGAAAGTTCTGGCTTTATTTATTAGTCTCGCCAAATCTTCCATATTCCAAAAGTCAAATCATGTTGATTTCTTCCATTTTTCCTTGCATAAATATTATTACAGGGCTTCTTTGAGGGTGCAATCATGTCCCAGGGCAAAGGCACAATGGATGCATTGTTGGATGTAGAGGATGGAGGGGCTGAGGGATGGGGAGTGGATGCAGAGCTTGGTCTGGATGAGGAAGACGGTGATGGGGAGTTGACTAGCACAAAGGCTGCTCCTGCAGCTCAGGGTGAGGAAGGTGAGTTCAATTGTATTCAAAGATGTGGATGACTAGAATTAATGGAGCATGTTATTTAATGGGAGAATCAGTGAGTTAAACTGATTTAACATTAGGATATCAATTGTACTCTCAGCTGGTGGTTTTCTCGGAGCACAGATGTAACTGTGAAAATTATATTGTGAAAGATCCAGAACCTTAAAATATGTACCTTTTTTCATTGTTGAGTAAACTGGTACACACATTTGCAATCAGAATTTCACTAACCAAGGAAAGTACTCTATAATCTCACCAATTTATTTATTTAAACTTTTGTTAATAAAGTTGTCCAAGGAATGCAAGTTTCCTAAGAAATTTGGATAATTGGAGATTATGCTTTGTAAAGAAATATTCTCTTCCTTTACCACTAATAAAATTTAGGGTATTATTTATCTTTATGGTGATTCTTTGTGGCCCCAACTCATGTATCAAGTCAAATAAGTGAAATCTATAATTTTAGATATTAATGACAGTTGTTTTATATTTTAACTATGTAGTTGGAGAGTGCTATCTCTTAGTCATCATTAAGGCATAGCCCTTTTGATCAGGGCGGATAATTGTGCTTTGTAAGAATACATTTCTGAATTTTAAATATGGAAATTTAAGCCATTATTCAACCTACCCAATACTTCACAATTATCCAAAACTTATTGCTAAGTTGAGCATGAAAAATGTCATCAAATGCAATTAACAAGTGACCCCTCATAATTGTAAAGGAGTAATAATACCCAATTACTTGAATTAAATAAAATAGGTCAAAATTAGTATATAATATAATATCATCAATATGCTTGTAGGTGGTGGATGGGATGTTGGGGATGAAGACTTGGAACTTCCACCAGAGTTGGAGAGCTCAATAGCTGGTTCTGGGGAGGAAGGTTATTTTGTTCCACCAACCAAAGGGACATCTCAGGTTCAAGTTTGGGCAAACAACTCTCAGCTTCCTGTAGACCATATACTTGCTGGATCATTTGAGTCTGCATTCAGACTGCTGCATGAGCAAGTAAGTCATTTTCTTATTTCAGATGTAATTGTATAGGACCAGATGCTTTTTGTGGTCCCAGGAAATAAAAAGTTACATGAAGTTGAAATGACTAATTAATAACGCAAATGCAAAGTAGAATTTTTCTAATGGTTCATATAAAAACACCATGGTCTTCAACCCTGAGGTAAGTTTGGTAGTTAAGGGTAGAGCCCACCTAGTACTAAGTTCATAGGCATGTGAAAATTCACACATCAGGGTGGGGGGGAGGCAATTAATTAATTTATTTATTGCTCTTACAGAAAGCCAAGGGAGAATGTTTGCATATACACTAAATAATTGGCCATAATTAACTCCCAATACATAACATTGAATTCACCATCATACTTGAACATAGCAAATAATTTATCATTATTTACCACATACAGAAGAATTAAATACTTTTTGATTTAGAATTAAATTTACCTTTTGATCAAAGTGATGTTTCCGCCACAGAAAGTCCAATAATTCACGCACTATTACAGTCTTTACACACCCTTCAAAGTGGTGAGTTGCAACAAATTTTGTTCTCCCATACAGAATAAAGGTCTGTTTATACCCCTGATTAAAATGTGGCAATTTAAGTTCATTTTGTGTAAGATGCACTCCCCTTTCCTTAGTTAACAATCTCATATATGAACTGATATCCTAAACCAATGCTTCTGTCACTCAGTGTTAAAATACCATAGAAGTTTAATGAATTTATATATGATGTGTTATTTTTAAAATCTGGGTATATTCTCTATAAAATAGTGTTTTAACAAACTGCATTTGAATTTTTAAAAGTAGGTTAACACAATTTTTTTTAAATGGTGGCCACAAAATGGCACCATATTCAAGTTTGCTTCAGATCAAATTATTGTACATATAATATTATAATTGGTTTAGTGCTCTGAAAAGTGGCAGTACTTCTTAATATGAATCCCAGTGTATGTGAAGCATATGATGCTGATTTAATGATTTTGCCTATTTATTGTAAATTTATAACTTCTTTTCTTCACAGGTCGGCGTGGTGAACTTTGCACTCTATCGATCTATATTCTTGTCCACGCATAGTAGAAGTAGGACATCATTTCCAGCACTGCCTTCACTTCCTACTCTCTATGGCTATCCTCATCGGAACTGGAAAGAAGCTGGACCAAAAGGTGGCATGCCTGCAATTGGTCTCCGTCTGACAGATTTAGTTCAAAGGCTTCAGGTTAGTTGCATACATACATGTATTGATGTTTTGGACTTTAATGATTCTCTGATTCCTGGAAGATAACAGCTCTTCAGTAAGCACAAAGTAAATTCATAGGAATGAGTATGTAGATAAAGTGCATTTGCAGTTCAACAAGTTTTTACTGTTCAACTTGTTTTTCCTCTTCACATGACCTTTTATTTTCTTTTACAATGCTTGTCTGAAGAAAATTTCAAGGCATGAGTATTTATGTATTTAGAAGTGCTTTGTTTGTTTATTGGGAGACCTGTGAATGTATTTGGCTTTTTGAAAGTGTTCTGAATTGTCAAAAAACATTAAATGCCCCGACAACCTTTGTCATTCTCTTAACGTCTCTGCATAAGAAATTAATGCATATTAAAAGTTATAGGGCATTTATGAATTATGGGAAGGGCATAATTTACGAACTAACACTAATTGGAATATAAATACTACTTTCATTTTCTGCATAAATTACCGACCGCCAATACATTTTAAACAACACAAGATCCATATAAGAAATAGTATCACACTTTAGGGGCTGTACATTTTTGATATTCTTAATGAAATACATCACTTGGGAGTTGCCACATACTATTATTTATCTTTACTCATCAGTCATAGTTTAAAAAACATGTCTTTACTGTGAAATTGCATTTAAATCATGAGTAATGGTTGACGTGAAATACTAAAGTATAAAAATTACCAAGAGATCTATTTCATGATGAAAAATACACCATGTATTCACCAGGTTATGTGGAGTTTCACTGTCTTCCCCTGCCTTCCTATTTCTCTCCTTAGCACAGTGATCCATTCATGGCACTATTTGGGTATTATCCACAACTTCTTATGCCCAGCTATAGAATGTTTCTCTATCTTTGTTTCAGCATTATTTTTCATAATATTCACACTGACTGCCTTACCTCATTTATAGAACTAATTAGTTGCACCATTAATTTTAAATGCCATATTTTAGGTATGCTATCAACTGACAACCAGTGGAATCTTCAATGAAGCTGTGGATAAACTAAGGAGCTTACTGCTCAGCATTCCACTTCTTGTGGTTGAACATAGGCAAGAGATAACAGAAGCCCAACAACTTCTCCAGATATGTAGAGAATATATTCTTGGTTAGTTATGTTGGCAAAATTTATGTCGTAATTATAAACTTTTGTGATGAAATTGCATGTAATAACTCAAAACTTGGTTTTCGTAGGCTTGAAAATGGAGACGGCTAGGAAAGAACTGCCAAAAAATACTCTTGAAGAGCAAAAGAGGATATGTGAAATGGCTGCCTATTTCACTCACTGCAATTTACAACCAGTTCACCAAATTCTTACTCTCAGGACTGCCCTGAATTTATTTTTCAAACTGAAAAACTACAAGACTGCAGCTTCTTTTGCACGTCGGCTCCTTGAACTTTGTCCAAGGCTTGAAGTTGCACAACAAGCCAGAAAAATTTTGCAGGTAAGGTTAAAGACATTTGGAATAATGCTTCCTGATTTAATGACAGTAATATCTGTAACTAATATGAAAGCATATCCTATCATCACGAAAGATAATTTTGACTCATTTAACCCTTTTACTTTCATTAAATGTGCCTTGGTAGCTTAAATAAGATTAGGTACTTTAGTCTTTTTATCAAAAATATTCAAGTAGTTTAGTACATAAATAGTCTTATTCTTAAATTTTGTCATTTTTCATTTTTAAATTTACACTTGGAGTTATTCCAGACACATTTTCTACTCTGAAATCTAATAGTGCCAAAATAAATCATCTACTTTTCTTCTTTTTATTCAATGGGAAAAAATTCTATGAATTTTATGTTTTTCTTTTAATTTTTTTTTCATGATATTTTACTTCATCTTTCAAATGATTGTTCTAACAGTATTCAAAGTAGTTACTGTTCCAGTCTTGCACTAGAGCAATAGGCTTGCACCAGTTAATTGTGGTGAAAATTATTTCATAAATTTTTATTCACTACAATCACGTTTAATTCGTATAGCCTTAATATTCAACCCTAAGGTCGATTTGTTAGGTGACGATATGGCTCTCCTAGTACTAAGTCCAACAGCATGTAAAAAATTAACTCATCAGGGTAGAGTAGAAGGGGCAGTTATTTTCCCAGGTTCCTAATTCATGTAATTGTATAATATACATACATTTTACAATGATTTAACATAGTTGATGTCAACATACAGGATCTGGTATGGAAGGAATATGTGCATATAAAAATAATATATGTATTTAAAAAATGAATTTACAATTAAAAGGTAGTTTTATTTTTCACCGATAGAATGTAGACTTTCTAACTTTGATTTTATTTTTCTCATCTCAAAGAACTTATATCCTTTCAAAATGGAATACTTTACTGTTAACCCTTCTGCTGCAGGAGCCCCATTTCTTTGCGACGGCTCTGCGCGGGAGAAAAGTGACTGTGGCACTCTTTCCTTCTATTTCTGACAAAGGTTTATTAGGTGGCGGACCCTTATTGACAGCTTAGCCCAGTTCCTTCCAAGGGGGTAGTGGGGATATGATTGACTATAGTCAAAATACATCATGCAGGAATATATAAAAAAATGAATTCCATATTTATTTTCCTTGATGATTTCTGATTAATTTGATACAAAACAGTACGTAAATGCTTTCATTTATGTCCAGCATTCTACTGAAACTGTGACAACTAAGGGAAATGACGAGGGTGGGTCAGAAAACAATTTCCCAAATCTTGACAGATGGAATGCATTCGTCAAACTCACCCAAGGGTTGTGAACCTTCATAAATGGCACTTAAAATGGTTGCCCTATTGTGAAACAATATGAAAGTTTTTGAAAGCTCAAACCTTTTTGGAAAGGATGGGCCATAAAATTTGGAGTAAGTATGAGAAGAGTTCAAAGGCGGCGGTCATACGTACATGAATGTATTCTCTGCAGTCGCACGCCAAAACTTTGGTTAACGTATCCCACCACCTTGGGGTTAATTATATTTGAAAAATTTTCCGGTATTTATGGTAAATAAAGAAATGTGGCTGGTGATATTATTCAGGTGTTGTGTTTAAGACTGATGGTGCAAATTGTAATGAAACCTTTCTTACGGACATAATTCCACTACACAATTACAATGTTTGAGATTGCTTCCAATCACTCAGACTCATGACAAATGCAGTCTTCTTCTAGTGGATTGCAATATCTATGATTGAAAATGATAATTTTTTAACCATGTCAAAAACCATATGCTTGAGCTGCCATATGCTGGGTAAAAAAAATTAACAGCCATGCCCACGATGTGAAACCTGATTGGCTCCTCCCCCCAATTGTATGCTCCCAATTACATGTAAGGAAACATGACAGGTCCTATTCATTGGAGACAATCACAATCGTATGGTGAAATGTGGTCTTTAAGGACATTGGAGATAAGATATTGTTTTATTGAAATGATATTGAAACCAAAATATAAACATCACAGTAAGTAACTAAAGGACCTTCTCCGGCAAAAAAAGTTCATTACCAGAGTCATTTAGAAATTGGTGATGAAGTAGTGCTTTTCAATGGAAGGCATCAATCATATTTTACCACCTATGGAAAAGTACCTGGTAGAATGTCAATCTATTATACACTCTCCAGACTCTTCTGAGAAGAGTTCAGTTTTGAGCGTGTGTACCTTAATGCCATCTGGGAGTGGTGGTGGTTACTGCCCCCTGAAAGCAAAAATGGAGAAATTACGATAAAAAAATCACATGACTAACATGTGTTTGTTATTGTTTCAAAGGACATTAATAAAAAAAGTCATCAAATATGAATAATTAATTAGATATGAATTATTTTCTTATTGATATAAATGTTTCTAGATCATTACATCTCCTTCTTTTCCTGTAAACTCTATAAATTTTAAGCTGCGACCCCACTAGTTTGGATTTTGATGTCTCTGATGTGCATATTTATGACTGTAAGGTCGTAATATTAAGCCATTGACTTTATAAATAAAATATAGGGCAAGTCAGATATGAACATAGGGTTTATGAACCAGCTATTTCATTATCCTGAATGGTTCTCTAGTAATAGTCATCATAATAACTTCTTTAAAATAAAAAGATTTTTAACTTAACTTTAAACGATCCCCCTTGTTATGGCACAATTTAAAGCCAGGGGCAAATGCTTTGCAATTTTAATGGCCACACGAAAGGGACCCAAAATATGCATAGCAGTAGAATGATGAATATATGCACCTCTGCCCTCTGACGAATGCATTGGTGGTATAATATGGAGTGGTGATGGGGTGCAGTCTCATCCAAATTAATTTTAGCCTTTGTTTCAAACCATTACTTTTTTATGATTTGCAGGCATGTGACAAAAATCCTACGGATGAACATCAACTGCAGTATGATGAACATAACCCATTTGCACTTTGTGGCCAGACGTATAAACCCATCTACAGAGGAAAGCCAGAAGAAAAATGTCCCCTCTGTGGTGCTAGCTATTTCCCTTCTTTCAAGGGCACAGTGTGTACTGTATGTAACGTTGCCGAAGTAGGCCTTGACTGCATTGGATTACGAATTAGCCCGTTACAGTTCAGGTAATTAAAATGAAAGTGATGTACGTATTGAACAAAGAGGTGCTCCATTCCATCATATTTATAGTGTGTCGAAAGTCATTTACCTCTTAAGCCTAATTGTTGACATAAAGGAATTTATAAGAATCTGTTGGAACATGGACTAAATGCAGTTTTTCCTTGCTGTGTGATACTGGCATAGGGAACCTGCTCTTTAATTTTTAAATGGCATTTGTTTGATTTTGATAAACTTTATGTATCTGGATTGTATGTTATTGTAAATGCAAATAAAATTGTAATGCTATTACTTTTCACCACTAGGCTGGTTATAAAGTATGTTGACATTTATTCATTAGCCTTTTTGGTCAGTGTTCATGCTAATCAGTGCATTCATTATGCTTCTATGTTTTAATTTTATCATTGATCCAATAGGGAAAGCTTGGTAATGTTAATTAAATAAGTTTTATAATTTCATGTAATATTAGTGGAATAATTTCATGAAGGTGAGATATTTAATCATATTGCACATGTATTATCGTTCAGGGAATGCATGGATTTCAGAACTAATTAAGACATACAATATAACTTCAAAGAGGAAAAAAAATAGATTTTTTAAAAGTAATTGTATGACGTGCAAAATTCATGGATTATGGATTACTCGTACATTTTGACAATTTGCTTCCATCCTTATCTTATTGGTGAAAAAAGGCAGTTCGTACATTTTAGTAAGTATATAATTTCACAACCAACTGAAAAAAATTCTATTTACTTTTGAGTATTATTGTTAATGATGTAGGTCATGGTAACTGCATACCTTTTTCATTATTCTCTATCCCTTATCCATCTGTTTTATTCTTTTTTCTGCTCTTCTTATGGGCAGTTGAGTTAAGGGTAAATCAAGTCACTTAAGGGAACGTGTTGAAACAAAAAGCTGTCCACATGTCATACTTCATTCACAAATTTTTTCCAACCTGGCATCCTCAAAACTGTCATGGGGCTCTCGTATCGGCCCTATTATTCATCCTAGTTCATCCAGATGCCCCTATAATCCACGTACTGAAGAAATTTTGAATCCCAGAAATAAACGAATCAAGAACTTGGGGATGTCTCATTAAAACAGAACCAAATCTCTTTGTACACAGTAATTTATGATACTAATCCTCTAACATTGATTTTGGACGGTGTGCCGTCGGACTATTTATTTAAAAATATGAGAAATTTGATGGGGTACTTTATTTCACAGCGAGGGATGAGGGAAGGCTACTGTGTCAGAGCTGATATATTATTCCTTACTTTTCATTTCTTTGGTTATTTTCGTTATATTTATATCTCATTTCCCGGCATTTTCCAATGCCAGGAAACGCTATAATGCTCGTCAACTTTTTTTCTGAGAAACGCCATCCTGCATCCGCCCCCCCCCCCCCTCCACCCGCCACCTTATAATTCGTTGTGCAATCACGCCGCCGCTTTTTGATTCGAGTCGGTGTTTGCCGATAGTCGAAGGCCACAGATAGTGGAAGTGCATAGGTGAGTAAGATAGGAGTGATAGATTTTGTGAAATTTGTAACTTATATAATACGGTAAAACTCGTGAAACTTTTGAGCTAATTCTTCTCGATAAAATATCGTATCTCTTCCGGGGGTTTCGGTCGTCTCGGCTATTTCAAGGAGAGTAAAGGAACTTACAACAGGTGGAGTTGTGCGATCGAAGCATTTTGTCATGTCTCTAACCAAGGTTGCTGTGGTATGTATTTAATTATTCAATTCCGCTCTTTTATAAAAAACATTGTTACTCCATGTATCAGTTTTTCATCAGGTTCTCTTATTTCAAGGTTACCGGTGGTAACAAAGGTATTGGGTATGCTATTGTTAAGGGCCTTTGTGAGAAATTTGATGGTGTAGTGTATTTGACAGCGAGGGATGAAGGTAGAGGAAAGGCTGCTGTGTCAGAGCTGAATAAGGTAAGTTTAGTTGAAAGACATTCACGGAACTTAACTCCTCTACAGGATTATCCTAAATATCATTTCTCCTTCAATTTCAGTTGGGGCTTAAACCTGTTTTTCACGTTCTGGATATTGCAAATCGAGATACAATTGTTGCTTTCAAGGAATACGTCGCGAAAACCCACGGGGGAATCGATGTCCTGGTCAATAATGCCGCAATGGCATACAAGGTCAGTATGGATATAGAACCTTACGATTAGGAGAAATATCCAATGTTGTAATTATTTTAATTTTGAGCCGAATCTAGAACGATGCTACGGATTACTATTGTGACAAAAATTCAATGTTGTGATTATTTTAAATTTTACCCATATCCAGAACGATGCTACGGAACCCTTCGCCGAACAGGCTGAAGTTACTGTCCGTGTAAATTTTACTTCGGTGCTCAATACTTGCCGCCAGCTTTTCCCAATATTACGACCTGGAGCGCGAGTTGTTAACATCTCTAGCAGCGCAGGCCACTTGTTCAGGATCAATGGAGAGGAAGCAAATGCATCAAAGCTCAGAGAAAGATTTTCTAGTCCGGATTTGACCGAGGATAAGTTGTGTGAATTGATGGAAGAGTTTGTTAAGTATGTTATAATGTCAACTGTTATAATCCTAGAGTTCCACACTGCGGTGTTTTCACTGCTTTCCTTTGTGTTCATTTCTCTAGGGCAGCTAAAGCAGGTGACCATTTTGCGAAAGGTTGGCCCAATAGTGCTTACGCCACTTCTAAAGTCGGCCTGTCTGCACTAACAAGAGTTCAGCAGAGAGCATTTGATGCTGACGCAAGCAGGCCAGGGATTGTTGCAAATCATGTCCATCCAGGATATGTTGATACAGACATGACTAGCCACAAAGGGCCTCTCACAATAGAAGAAGGTAAATACTATGGCGCCTAGGTCGTATTGACTTATTACTAATGTACTATTAAGGATGTGATCTAAATTATCCTTCTGATAATATAAGGTAACCAAGTGAATATGATCGTGAAGTTTTCACTCCCGGATATCTTTTAAATCTGGTCAGTTAGTGGTGAGCCCCTTAAGTTGAAACTTTTAATATTTAAGTCACGCCGGAAACTATTTCCTATATTTTAGTATTTTCTCATTCCAAATTATTATTATGATAGTTGTTAGGATCAGTGGTGCACCAATTTATTTTTGAATCTAAAATCTTTGTATGCTTATTTTATCAGGTATTTTCAACTGATTAAATATATTCTCCAACTTTATGGTACCCCATACCAATTAAACATCATTTCATCCACATCATTGTGTCATCTTGGGGTTCTCAATAAGGGTCTATGTGGATCTATGTATATATTGTGGATGGGTATCATGAAGTTGGAAAAAGGGAGTAGAATTCAAGCAAGGGATTGGTTGGCACCTACCGTTTTTATTTTTTCAGTACCTTTTTTCTCTTCTTCTCTGTTTCTTTCTTCTCAGTTGGTTTTTGGTTCTCGATACTAACAATGAGCCTTTATTTTCTATGTACGGTGGAACTTGGATAATTTGAACCTCGAGGAAAGAAAAAAAAATTGAATGAAATGAAAATAGATTCAAAAATATTATTGAACACAACTTTTTTCATTCGACATTAGAACATATATATCTTATAAGAAATCACATTTTCTGTTGAAGGATCTTAGGTTTTCCCAGTGAATAGACTGGAGGAAGAGTTCCCAGGTTTCCGACAGAGTCCAAGGGTTAGCACTGAATTTTCTAAGGCTTAAGTCCTCCATGATCTTCAGGGTGAATGACGTGACACATGTCATGACTCCAATGAAGACAGTCAAATTTGTACAGAGTTTCGTTGTACTTCAATATTTGACTTCAATTTAACCAAAATAAAATTTGAATTTCCAATGATTTTTTAACCATGAAGACGATGGTAGACTTAGCATTCTAAAAGCCTGCGCTAACCAACCCCTGGACCCGGTTGGAAACCCAAGAATTCCTATATTTACTGTTTGTCAAGGTGGTCAGCGTTCATAGCTTGCATGCTTGATAATTCTCTCTCTCGTTTATATATGTGACTAATTATAATACATGTGATAATGATTTAGTGACTGAAAAATAGAATCACTTGATTTGATTTAAAAAAATTAACTTAAAATGATGGGCATCATTTGATTGCCTATTGTGTAGTGTAAACGCTTTCCTTGCAGCAGCAGCCACCCTCAAAATGCCTGCTTCGTAACATTTCAACTAAACTATCCTGCTCATCTCAAAATACCCCCTTTCCTTTCTATCCATTTTGAATAGGCTGTTTTTTGAAAGCATGGCACACTTGATAATGATGTTCAAACGTGGAAACACATGTCGTTACTCCAATGAAAACAGTGAAATTAGTACATAGTTGAGTTGTATTTCAATATTTGACTTCAATTTAACCAAAGTAAAATTTGAATTACCAATGATTTTTTAACATTGTTTGTAAGCAAGATGCTAGGGACAAAAAATATTAAAAATAATGACTATTTTGAATGATCGAAGTTTGAATCATCCAAGTTCCACTGTATTTCTTAATCTTTTAAAACTTGCTGAATTGAACTACACTGTCCAATGGTTTAAATCCATATTGATACATCTCAAGAATAATTAAATTATTTCAATTATAAAACTTTTACTTGTACATGTTACGCTGCAAGACACCGCCAGGGTGTTTGGTAGGGGGTAAGCCACCACCACACAGCCACTCCCACAGGCAAATGTTGCAACTATTCACACAAAGAAACCACTTGAATGCAAAACAACATTCACATCATGCTGGGATAATGTCAAACTTTGTATAATGCAAAATGACTACAAAGTTATACACTACTTTTCCTAACTCTTCCTAGGACCACGTTTATTTTGATCTCTGATCATGGTGGGGGAAAATGATATATCTATTTGTTATACAATCTATCACCTTGATTTTCTGTGTGATATGATCAACTGTTCTCAATCAAACCAAGGGTGCTTCCCGATTCACACATTAGGCACTTCAAAGCATGTGAGACCGTAGCTTCGAGACAGCCTTGAAGCACTTCAAAGTAGCCCCGGAGTGAGTGTAATGCCCACTTGAACCACACTTCAACTGCATGTAGAAAATATTTGTTACTATTTTGAAACTTCAGTATAAATGGACCAAAAGAAACAATTTTTGCTAATCCATTCTCTCTATATTGTGGTTTATAAACGAATTAGTGTTATTGTACCAAGAAATAATTCTTTATTGTTGTTTATCAAACTGAGTTTAAGCAGTAAATAGGGTTCTTGTATAAGTTTTTAAATCTAGAATGTGAAAACATATTCCATATGTGGTTATTTATATGATACGTAGCTTTCATTTTCAGTTATTGTTTGGAATATCTGGTCAATTTCATTGCAATGACCATAATTTGACAAAATTCACGTTGAAAAATAAAGAAATACTACAATGCACCTTACTGGTTTGCACAGGTTTGCAATGCTATGGTGTAAAAGTTTTCATACCGGTATGTTACCTCCCTGGGTATGCACTTTTCTTGCAAGTATTTTTTATTTGAGTCATGCTTCAAGTGCTTCAAAGCTTCAAAGCAATTTGGAATGGTCCCTTTGAAGCGATTCACTTAAAGTGCTTGATGCGTGATTCGGAATGCACCCCAAGTGTTATCACTATTCACGTAAGAAACCACTTGCATGCAAAACACCAATCACATCATGCTGGAACAGTGTCAAATTACATATAATTAAGATACATGCAAAATAACTACAAAATATATACACTACCTTTCCTAACTATCCCTATGAAATTGTTTATTTTTATCTCTAGCCATGCTGGGGAAAAATAAATTTTATCTATTCGTCTCACAATCTATCACCCTGATTTTTGTGTGTTATCTGATCTACTGTAGAATGATGGGGTTCACTATATGTCTTTAACCTCTTCATTGAAATTATCTGCCTCTAATTTATACAATCAATTTAGCCTATATTTTAGCCTACGGTCAATGAGTGACTCCCAACTTAACTCCTTCAATAACATTGTTTCACTGCTATGTTGATCATAACATTTCACAAATCTTGTTGCTCTACCTTGCACTCGATCTAATTCCAAGTCTAATCCTACCTCATGGGGATCCCACATACTCAAGATGGGGCCTAATAAACATAAATTATCACTGCTCTTTTACCTTCTCATTAAATTTCCCAAATATTCTTTTTATGAATCCTAACTTTTAATTGGCACTTTCACAAATTTCCTGAATGTGTTTTCCCCATGAGAGGTCTTTAGTTATCATGATTCCTAAATATTTTACTGAGTCTACATTTGTTCTAACGGATTCTTTTGTTATGTGTTGTTATGTTATGGTATTTTTGGGTGAACTATTCTTCCTCCAAAAGTTCATCACCACAAATTTTTTCAAGTTTAACTGCAATTGCCACTTTTGTCTCACACCACTTTTGAATAGCATTTCTACTTAAAGTTTACTATTTTTACATTGATGATTATGTTAAGAACATGCTATGTTTTATTCAACGTATGGTTGAGAGACAAAGTACACAAGAATGAAAGGTTCCCTTTTTCATCATTCCAAATTGAATGTTCTTCTTTATAGGTGCGATTGCTCCATTATATCTAGCTTTGCTGCCACCAACTGATGATAAAACTCCAAAGGGTGCTTATGTCTGGAGGGACAAGACCATTCTTGACTGGACCAAGCCGCTTCCCTCAAATTTTGTTGTTTAATCCAAATTAAAATTATTTCTTGGGATCCCATTTTCAAAATTGAGTGAAGGTATGGATTAATCTTTGCATTCAAAGTGCCTGAGATTCCTACCATGTGTTTTTGTGATACAAATCCAACAAATTAGAAAAGGAGATAAGTGCACACAAAATCAAGGGTACAATGCTTATAGAAGGGTCAGTTTTTATATTGTTGCATAATGCATTTGTATTGTTCACAGCATATTTTTTTCTACTTAATGCTTTCCAAAAGTTCTGTATATTCCTAAGGAAATAAGAATATTGTTTCAAATATCTGTTAGTAGACTCAGCAGTCATCAATAATTGTCCTGTTAATATGTGCAATACTGAAAAACTTAACCTCTAACTGAAAGGAACTGATAAAAAATAAAGCTATTTAAAACTACATACTTCTTTTACCATCAACTTTGCAGCTCTTTCTCTAGAGAGGTATCCTCTTGTCTTGATGTTTTTAGGTGAAAATGATAGCATTTCCTTCTCAATCTGTGATAATAGTGAATTAATTGGAGAGTGATGAGGCCTCAAATTTTGTTTTGCAAAAATATGATGATATGATTATTACATTGATTTAAAAAATATAAATTAACATTTCTACTTATACACAATACCCTGCAAGCCGCCGCATAGGACGTGTGGCAGTGGGTGAGCCACTCCCAAACATTCACATGCACACTCATATGCAAATGTTAAGAGACAGTACACTTAGAATGAAGCAACCCACATGCAAAACAAATAGCAGAACATCATCTCCAACATGTGGGACAATGTTAGACTTTCACTACAAGCATGCATGAAAAAACTACAAATGCTGTCACAATATGCAAGGGTGTTCTTCTTCTTCTAAATTATCAACATACTATCCCACATGACTAACTCCCTTACCTGTGGGGACAATGAGGTGGTTTCGCGACCTTAATGGGGCTGGGAGGAGGTAAGGAGAAAGGGCCCTCTCTCGTGGAGGGGTAGCTAGGGGGTGGTGACCAAGTGAGGGGCAGGTAGATAAGGGGGTGTCACGCAACAAGTGCCAATGGCATCCCTAGAAAGCTTCGCAATCAAGACAGGTGAATCTCACCCCAATGGGCAAGACCATTAGAAATTTAAATATACAGTTCCATTCTATTTTTTTTTTAATTGGCATGGGAACATAATAAAATGAAACAAAGTGATGGTTCAGTAAAACTATTACGCATATTAAATTTCATTGCTAAATAAGATGCTAAGTCAATAAGTAAATTTACTAGTACAAGTTTTCAACAATTTTAACTACTCAATCATGGTCTATTGATTTAACTTTATGAGAAAAACCACACCTTGAAAGTTGACTGTGTAGATGACATTAAACTATTGGTCATGACTAGGAGTAAATTTACTGAAAATGCAATGGGTTTTTAAAGAAAGAAGTTGATGGTGACTGCAAATAAGAGAGGTAGAAAGTTTCTAAATATCTTAATGGTTTAATGAGTTTCCCACCTATTCAAAACCTTACTCTGCTTCGTGTATTACATCTGGTCACTATGGACACCCCTATCATCTGGGATAACAATACCAATTATATTTTCTGTCTGTGAAACTTATTTGAATCATAATCGGGTTTCTGATGAATTCCTATCCCCCCACTAACAGTCTGCAAGTCTTCCATCACAGTGACCCAATCTACTCAATACAAGTATTTCCTGAAATTAGTCAAATGAATACTTATTACATAGCCTTTATTCGCTGTCCTCATAACCACTCTTGCCCTCTGATATTATATGTGATTCATAAAACTAATTTTTCTGAATGAAAAAATCAAAGTATTGGTCTTATAGTCCTTGAATGCAGTTACTTTTGCTTTTAGACCATGATGCTAAAGCGATTGGAAGTACTTACAGATGCTCTTTTTCGTTATTACCATTTACATATTTTTTTGGAATAGAATGAGTGACGGCATATAACTTCTCGAGAATTTACATGTGCTAAATGTAAGTTATTAGTAAGTAATTTTTGGAAAAATATCACACCAAAGTTACTGGAAAAATATAATTTATTTACGAGTGCTATGTCAAACGGAGAATATTTTATTTTACCAAAACAAACTTGGCGCCAGTATAAGTGCCGCTTGTACAGTAGTGCCATCTATTTAGGAAAAAATGAAACACTTAAGGTTGAACGGCGATAATAAAATTGTGGGAGGCGAAAGAGGTCTGCTTGCTAAGAAGGTGTGTTGATGTTAGTTCTTAAGACAAGTACTCAATTGTGACAGAATTCCCTGTAATTAGAACTGTTTTGGTATAATTGTAAACTTTTTTTGAGAAGCTCCTGATAATTGTTAAGGAGACCTTCAAATCAGCTTCAAAACAAGTTAGTTTACGTTGAAAAATTCTCAAGCCAACTTTCCTTCAAACTGACACAATGCCTGCCGGTCAAGACTCTCAAGACAACAAGAAGCAAAGAACTGTAAGTCTTTACAAATTACCTTTTATTGACATTATTTCGGAGAAAGATTGTGTTAGTCACCTCCTTTCGCGTGTATTTACGTTGTTAATCAAAACAGAAGGCTATGTCCATACGTAAATATATTAATTTAAGCTAGTTCGTTGACTCCTACGTGGATGAAATTACAATACATGTAAATGAAAAGGTCTTGTTTTATGAAAACATTGGTAACATTCCGTCATGTTGTTTCCTATGACGTGAATTTTGACTACTGGGTTACTCATATGGTGTTGGAATAATTTCTCTAAAGGTTTTCTTACGGCTGAATTTGGTGGTCTATTAGCAACGGAACTATGCTATTTTAATAATGGTTTAATTGAAGCTCTATTGTTATATTTTTCGCTGGATCCTTGCTACCAGGAATAGTTTTCCGAACAACTTCGTTTCTAAGGTCTGTTATACGGGTGAGAGGGGGAATTAGCATTAATAAAATTAAAACTTTTTATTACTGATTGTGATTAGGCTATTCTATGTTGTTATGCTTATTTTTAAAAAGAAATTGGATTCTTATTAGCTCAACTTAATAATGTTAACATGTTCATATTTTAATCCATTAAAAAACTACGGTAAATATACGAAAGCATCAATTAGTTTCTGTAGATGGCATTATTTTGTTTATTAGTCTCGAAAAATTTTGAGTGCGGGCACTTTTTTGTTAATTTGAATGAATGCTCGGTAACGGATTTTTCTTCAGGTTTCACTGAAGTATTTTTATCACATCTCAATTTCCGCGGGTACTGCATTTAGAAGCTGTATCTACAATTAAAAATACCGCAAAGTTTATTTGAACCACTAATCTTCCGACTACAACTAAAAGTTCAAGGTACGACTCCAACAATCCTAAAAGTAAAAGGTTATCGGCTAGAAGGAACTTTCTGGATCATGGTTAGTAGTATGGATTGACTGTTGATCACACAGTCATCGCAGCATTACATCTGTAGAACAGGCCACAGTGAGAAAATTTAAGGCTAATCGGCCGGTGAATATACCATCTCAAGAAATCCTTTTTCCATTGAACAGTACGTATTCACAGATGTAAACTAGAAAGCTCCGGGAAAAAGGTCTCAGAAAATAATTTATTATCCCTCGCGCCCGTTTAATATCTTCACCAAATTGACGACCCAACATCCCCTATCACAGGCCGGTTGATTGTAAGTAGATAAGTTTTTACAAGTCTTTATTTCGGACGAAGTTCACGTTATCTACGAAATGATGGTTTATATGGATAATCAGTGTATTTCGCGGGTCCAGTCATTTCCGGTCGGGGCTTAAGAAAATGTAAGGCGGTGGAGGAATTAATCTTTGTTTCTTCCTTGACGAGTTTCGGATGAAAATTCCTCTAAACGGTAGTTGTACGCATCCGACACCTATCGTGTCATTCTGACCTCTGGAGCTTACTTCCTACTTCACGGGAGTTAATTTTCTATAACAATGGCCATTGATATGCTCCTGTAATGGGGATGTCGAGAAAACTCCATTTTTGGATCTGCAACGAGGTCGTGACGTACCAGTGGGTAGTGCATTTGAATACTGACTGAAGGCCGGGGTTCACGTCCTGGTGAAGCCTCTGGACACCTCCAGATAAACAGCTGTTTCATGATTACGTTCTTCGATCCATCAACTCTGAAGTGAGCAACTCTAATCAACGATGAGTGCTGGTTGGAATTTATGGTTAGATATACAAATCTATTAATAACAGAAAATAAAAGTCCTTGTGTTTTTGTTTCAGTAATCGCTTACGGAAATATTTAAGGCAAAGGGGACCTGCTATTCATGGCCTTATTGGCTAAAACATTCAAGATGGGGTTATCACTGAGGCGAACTCCGATATTTTGTTGAGGGTAGCGAGTGCCGGCTGGGTTGACCGAGCACGCCTGTCGCCTTATCCAAAGGCCGCGGGTTCGAATCCCGTCCAGGCATGGCTGTTGTATTTGTAACAAACTAATTTTCCTTAACGGTTGGCGTCAGCAAGGGCATGCGGTCATAAAATTATGCCAAGACTACTTAAGAAAGCGACCCAAGATTATATACTAGGAAAATCGTAAGGAGAAAAAAAGGAAGGTCTCGAGTCGTTTTATGTGACCGTGCCGCTGTGGCATAGGGAACTTTCGTCATTTTTCCGGCGCCATCTATCCCAGCTAAGCGGCTTCGGAGTGAACGTCTAAAAAAATATAAAAAATATCCGCCTGGCAAGCGCCCATGACCTCGCCGTATTGGCGCTACCCCACGAATGCTCTTTCGCTCTTCTATATCCTGCCGCGGCTTATTCATTTTTTGTTAGATGTACATACGTGTTAGGCAAACTTTTCTTCGTTTCTTCCCGCTCCCCTTTCTGCTTGAGCGAGAAAACTGCGCCTGTGCCGAAGTAGCTATCTGACGTTTGCCTGGTGTTCTTAGCGTGCCAGCCTCCGTAATAGTCCTTTCTCTTTTTATTACTCTCAGTCAGTCGGTCTCATAAGTCTGCCAGAGAAAATAAATCACGTCCGTGATTAGGTTTCCCAATGCTCGGCACCACTGGAAATATTTTTTGGGATACCTAATGGTTTTTGGGTTTTACCTAATGTCTTGCCTGAACCACAGTCTAAACTATGTTTTGACTGTGCCTGAACCATCAGGGACGTACTCTCGCAGACACTCTTGTTCGAGCACGTCATCTGCTGGCGTTGCGACAGCCTATATGGGAACAGCTTCTCTGTCTCTATGACGCCGCGATAGAGGACCGTTCTCGCTCGTCTTCCTAATTCACAACCAACCTTCTTAATTGGGTTTAAACGCTGTAATTTCTTTAATTCTGAATACGAGGGCATTTGGAGGGGAAAATGAGAATACCCTTTGGTTGTATTACTGGATAAAATTATTTAATGAATGTCTAAAAATCCTAATAAGTGATATGACCTCAATATTCAACCCAAAGGTCTGTTTGAATAGTGAGGATAGAACTCAACGGCGTGTAAAAATTCAGGGTAAAACATAAGGGTAAGGGAGGTAGTTCCTTTCCTTCTGCCGCCTTTGGTTTCCCAGGAAGATCTGGTACCCAGATATCACTCGGCTTGGGTTTTGCTAGAAATCTTCAGAGGCGTCACCGGGACTTAAACCTGGGACCACTATTCCTACCCATAGGACTACTGGGGTCTATCCCTATCAGGTGATACTAGGAAATTATATTAATTTGATACATATATTTGAGAAATTTTTGATAGATTTCTGAAATGCCCATTTCTCCGTCGTACACCCCGGGGAGGCCTGCGAGGGACTACTATATAGATCAGTTGTTAATAGCCGAACCCTGTATTAGTTTTTAGACAATATAGCAATAGGGTGAATGAAGAGAGACGACTGGTAAATGTGAAGGAGAAAGAGAAGGTAAAATTCAGGGGTCATGACCTAACAGACAACATTCTGATTGGAAAAATATTGGAAGAGAAATTTTTCGTAAAGAAAGGAAGGGGAAAACTAATGAAAAAAAATATCAACGAAATCCACACAAGGATGGTGGTGGATGGTTGTGCTGTCTCTACTCGAGAGAGAGAGAGAGAGAGAGATAGTGTGTGGCAGGATTCAGGAGCTCCTGGGTCTGGATTTGCGATAATGACGAAATTGAGGACCTTTTCTGTTTTACTTGTAATGACTTTAAAAGTCTTGGCATCTTACCACTACCAGCCTTATATATATATGAGCTAATTATACATGTAAAAAGATACATTAGTCTATTTAACCTAAATTCAAATATACACCACCATAATACTAGGGCAAAGTGAAATTTCCATGTTAGGCAGGGGCACACAGCACTCTGGAGCAGCAAGGGCCCTCACCATCAAGGGATAAAATATATTGCAATTCCCTGCCTCATATCTTAAAAGAGTATTGAGTGTTTAAAATTTTTAAAAATGACACTCAAGAATTTCTTAACACACCAAGATATATACAATATAGATGAATTTCACCTGCTATATAAAAAATTGTAACTTGAAGCTAAGTAAACTTTAAGCAATTTTAAATATAAACTTTAAGCTAAATTGTATTGTTTTTCTTATGTTATCCTGTAACTTTTTATGTATTTTTGCCCATTATTGACGATGTCTATGTTGCCTGCAACCATTTGGATGAATAAATATGACAATGACTATTTAATCGGGAGCGAGTGGTCGGTAGGCTGCTATATCCAGAATCAGTTTGCAATAGCAACTCATTATCCATTGAGGAGTCCGTAATTTGTTTGGATTCCGCAATAAAACAATATGAACTTAAGTACTTTTACGTGTACGTTTACACATAATTAAACAGAGCGCGAACGAATAAAACTCACTGAGTAGACCGTGAAATGGTGGACTTCCATATCCGGTAGATCCACATCCGAGAATCCTAACACACAATATTGTGGTTTGCGGGCGATAACTTATCAGGCTTGCATTTTGATCTATAGGAGTTACTCAGTTGTTAATTTTTAGCAGCATTTGGAATGGGTTATAGAAGGTTCTCAAAAAATAAATGATATGTCCCGTGTCCGGTATCTGTTGTCTAGACCAACAATGAAAAACGTTGCTAATCCATAAATTAAAATAACTAGGGCAAAAACATCATCAGCTGGTGTCTCCAACTTCCAAGCTAGGTGGAAGGAGCTTAAAAGTATATAGAATAGTTTAGAGGGAAAGGAGCAGATAAAGTGAACTAGAACCATTTATATCGCTAAGGAAATAATGTATTTAAAATTTAACGTACTTTAATACGACAACAAACATTTTTATTTATAAAATATATCGTAAGTTCTCCATTTTTTCTTTAACTTTTATATATTTTCGCAATTTATTTTTCTAGGGAAGAGGCAGCTGTCTTCCCCTGCCGCTCCTGACGACGAACTTATCATTATTATAGGTTACCAATCCGAAGATTGGTTCGAAGACGCTCTCCAAACTATCTTGTCATCTGCCAAAGTCATCTTAGCGTATACTAACTTGACTAAAGTGATCATTGGGCTTCTTAAATTCATTGGGAATAATTTATATCGAAATAGTCTTATAAATGAGCGCTGCGGTGCCAACCCGTAATGTTTATATCTTGCACGTCATTTTTTAAATCAATGTTCGTTTCCACGCCCTTGTCGATCACGTTCCGCCGATGACCTAAAACTTTTCCCAAAAATTTACTTTTTCGCCCGTTTTTTTAATGTGTAGTTTCCATTATATTTTGGCATCAAATTAACAGTTAATTATTCGATTTGGCGAACATTATTTTGATACAAAAATCGTTGGTTCAACGAATGTGCAATGTGTGTAGCACTCGTTTCTACTCTGTTCAGGTGGCCTGGGTGGTATACATGTATAGCTCGGCCACTTTGTAATTTCCACAATTTTCGCAATTCGCTAAAATTGTGGAAATTGAAAAGTTGTCTTCTTTATGAATATCCATCAATTTCGTGCAGTCACCCCTGATGTTTAAAATTAGACAATTTTATTTTGCTCGAAAACGATCGCAGGAAACTACCTGGTGGTTTTCTCTTTAGTATCCATCTTCATTCGTATGAAGTTTCGAAAGTACCTAATGGTATTCATCCCAGTAATAAGTCCCGCGGTTAAAATTGTCTTCAAATTGGACATGGCATGTAAGATCGTTATGAGGAGGCAGTAGAAAACTGACAAAGGCCTTAATAGGGTCAGGCGCCCACTTCATAGGAATGAGCCAAATCAAATCGCATGTGTCAGTAGACTAGCGTCCATTAACGGTAATTCGCCTAATCACGTTCAATAACGGTAGCTGATTCGAGGCGACACCACGAAAAAGTATCGTCTTCAACAACGGGTTCCGTTGGTGTGAATTTGCTCATCTCGTTTCAGATTGTTATCTTCCGCGCGCCGTTACGGGATACTGCGATATTTCTAATCGTTCAAACGTTTAAATATCATTTACGGAACTTGGGAATGCGCTATCATTCCAATCGTCGATTTCCGTAGCGTCTCGCATTCTGCTGCGGTATAACCCCGATAGAGGTTCATTTATCAGGATCATTACACATTAAGGGAAAATTTTACCTAGAGTTTAAGGGTATTTCCTCAGAAAAGAAATTATTCCTGAGGAAATTTCAATTTTTCTATAGCTTTTCCTCAAAATCTAGGGAATCGTTGCAGCAAAATTTCCACCAGGTGAGATAGGAAGTAGGATAAGGACGAAATAATTTACGTGGGGTTAAGTTTTTGGGGGTACGGGCCGCATATTGACCACCATTTTAATTTTAGCAACGAAGATATTCAGCGAGAAAAACTTCACGAATGACCTTTCACATGCGTAAACAAATCTTATCACACGACGAAAAATATGTATCGGTTGATATTTTGTAATCGAATCGCCGTCCGGGTTACCCTAGTGACTAGCGCGTTAGGCGGAGGTGACCTGAATGTCGAGGGTTCGATTCCCTCCCGGGGTATGGGCGTTGTGTTTGTCTAAAACTAAGTTGGCGTCAGCAAGGGCATGTGGTTGTCAAAAGATGTCCCGAAACAAATATAACGAAGGGACCCCAGAATAATGGGAAAAATGCTTACGAGAAAAAATCACGACGTAAAGACTTAACACATGACCAGTTATGCACGGAAATAAATCTTCTCACTTGATGAAAAATATATATTATATATATATATTGAAGGTGTATATGAATGTATGTATATAATTAACATCTAATTATTAACAAATGACGATGAGATTTATTAAGGGGAAAATTACGCTACACAGAAAAGTAAAATCAAAATGAGAAATCGGGAATCTTTAATCTCACACGCTTAAAAAATGAAGTCAGAGTTCTGTGAAATGCTCATTTTCAGTGGGCAACTGCGCATTTGAAATTAAACGAGCAATTTTCTCCATGTGTCATATTCATTGAGAAGGTCATATTCGCTGGCCTGCCATATTGACATCTGGAACGCATGACGAAGACAAAAAAATAGGGTTGCCATTAGCAATTGAACCAGTTGAAATGGAATTGGCTCTTCACATCTGACGCCTCTTTTTTCTGCCTATTTTTTATCTGTGGATGGGTGCAGTGGCGATATACTTTGCCCCTCGGTGACTTGAAAACACGGTTCGTGTGGCGTTTAGTTGTGTTAGGTCTTATTTGTGCCTGTAAATAGATTTTTACGCGTGAAGTTTGAAACGTTGCTAATGTTATAGTGATATGCTTTTCATTCAGTCTACATCGTGATGATTATTTACATTCTCTTATATCATTATAATGGCTGAGAAGTGTTTGGGTTTTCTTCTAGAACTTCTCCAAACGGGTCCCTTCTCCGGCACCGCATTCCTTTTCGCTACTCTATCCTGCGTCTATTTCTTTTGTAACATAATTTCCGTCAGTCACCGTCGGCATTCCTCTTTTGTCAACCCATTTCATGGCTCTTTCCATTGTTTGTAGGAAATCTCTTGTTCGTCAGAATGTACCCGTTGAGTTTCTTCACCTCATTTCTTCATCTTCCCTCCATTTCAAAGGTCTTTTTCAAGTACCTAACAATACCGCAAATACACACGGGAGACAAACTGCTAGCAATTAATATGCCACAGTGAGAGTCACTCTATGACACCATACTAGGTCACTTGATCTCACGAGTGATTATTTCAGCGGCTGCCATAGCAACCATTTTCAATTCATGTCCTCGGAAAGCGGTATGACGTTTAGAATCCGTATTTTGTACAGGTGATCCTTTTCATCTTGCATTATATGTTTCATTCTCCAAGAGATCGTGTAACTACAGTAGCAGATATGGGACTCTTCAGCGTATTCTGTAATTCACGGCATAATATAGCCACAATTACAAATATAGTACACTGATACAATAAATTAATTTTAGATAAATTCTGCTACCCTATAAAATCATTATTCAATCAGGTACACCTGTAATTATTTTTTAACACTAAGCATATTATTTATTAATTCTAAAGTAGTAATAATGGGCTCATTAGCTCTTTCCGTCATCACGAAAGAGATTTTTCTCATCTTGAGTGACGGTGTTTTTCTAATGGGTATTGTGGGCAGATTTTTGGACGGACGGGGTACTGACCACGCGAGGAGAATATGAAGCATCTACAGGAACCCATTCAGTAATCCGATCGAATTCCTCATGTTTCACATCACGAGTGCTTCAAGGTCGGCAAAGGTGATAGCTGAAGTTTATCAAGGAACCTATCAAGATAAAAAAAAAAATTTCTTCTTGAAAATTATATAATAATCATTGGATCTGTCATGAAGTCTGTAGCCAGTCTTAAGGATCCAAGGACCCTTTCGGCTCTGCCCTGCATAGGTCAACTTATGCCGGGGGTGGCGGACACTTGGCACGCGTGCCCAAAGTGGCACGCGGAGCAATTATTTTGACACGCGGAGCTGGGGGAAGGGCGCCGAGGGTAATCCCACGGGAATTTATTATCACAGGGTCGAAATGACGACTTGCAAAATGAACTGACTGATTTGCAGACTTTGACGACTTATGTTTATTATTATTGTTTACTAGTGTCACCGATATATTTGCTTTTTGCCCCATATAAATTATACTATTATTATAATTTCGTGTTATTTCACACCGTAGAAAAATGTAACTTATACTAATAGAGATTTTATTTTTAATTTCATTCATGTCATTATCTTGTTTATGCATATTAATAAAATATTTAAATAAATAATAGTGGTAAATTCAAAGTAGAAGATACGGTTTCAGGCTTCACTTTGTGGAACTCTTCCATGATGAAAGCGAAAATAAAATAGAGCTTATTCCACATACAAAAACAAACTTTAATGCACGACCATGGTTTCATTGCGAAGCAGTATCATCAGGTCTTGATGATGCTGATTCGCCCACCTGATGTCCCCACCTGATGATGCTGCTTCGCAATGAAACCATGGTCGTGCATTTAAGTTTGTTTTTGTATGTGGAATAAGCTCTATTTTATTTTAGCTTTCATCAAATTCAAAGTAAATGATTTTGATTACCATATAAAATATCTGTTTCTCACGAAAACATCCCACGCCTTTTGTGGACAAATTTTAATGGCTATCTCTATCTCAATCGATAGGTTGGCACGCGAGTCAGAGTATTCTGTCATTTCACAAACTTTGGCACCCATTCGCCGGAATGTTCGCCATCCCTGACCTACGCTGACGAAACCTTTCTGAACATTAGTCGTGACCTGATAAAATATTTGCTAATTCCACAGGAGTTTTTATTTACCTTCGAAAAATGTTTCCGAGTTTGTCTAAGGGTCGAAAATGTGCCACTGCTCGAAAAATACAGTTGCACTGACATTCGTGCGTACACTTGAAGTCCTTTCTTTCCGAGTACACTTACGGAAATCTAATTTTTCGTCGTCGCTCCTTCTATCTCTAGTGAAACTTATGCTGGCTCGCTGCTTCCCTCACTCTTAACTATCCTTGCATGAGACTCTTTCATCGCTGTCATTGGCACATAGTTTTATGCACTTCGTGATTTCTTGTGGTTTCTAATATTCCTCGTTATGAGTATTATCCTTTGAAAATGTTCAGCTCTATAGTTTTCGGCTTTCCCTAACCCAGTGGAATAATTCGTTTATCTCTTTCATAAAATCAGTGACCCGTCTTTCACCGGTTCTCTCGACTAGATCGGAGCGACGAGATTATCCGTATCATTTTCTTCTCTCATTGCTCTCTCCATATTTCATATTTTTTTCAGCGCATGCGTCCCCTCTTGTATCCCATATTCATTGCAGTCGGCCGCATTTATGTTTGTCGTGACAAGTCCAAATGTCACCTCCATAAAGTTGGAGTACGTATCTCCACTTTTAAGCCTGTTACAAAAAGTCATCACAGTTTGTTTTAAAGATCAAATAATCTTCCCTTAGCATTATTGTAATAATCCAGTCTCATATCTTTTTCATCTTTTCCTGTGTTTTTCGTGATAGTTGACGCCCTGCTATATATTTCGCCTAAATAGCTAGTCTTCACAACCCATCGCTGCGAAGTAGAAAAGGAGATAAGGGCAATTATTAAAATATTAAGGGCAAAGTTTATCGAGTCTGATTCAACAGTTTCAGTCGACCAACATGAAAAGCGTGAAGAAAGAATACATTTTTTGGGAAGGAGAAATTCGACTTTAGCTGTTCATAAACGCATCGGAGGGAAAGTTGGTCGAAAGATACGTATGCTAGTGCAGGGTGTGGAAATTTGTCATCCGTGGAAATATTTTTCACATTTTTATACTTCATTATGAAGTAGCACAAGAATTTTAAGAATCGAAAAATTAGTATTTGTGTGGAACAGAGGAAAAACATATTTTAAAGACTCCTGAACGGAAACACATCAAGTTTTTCCTGGCGATGTTTGTCTATGGTTTGCTTATGTTATCGGAATGTTGTGAGTTAGACAACGAACGAGGTATCAGTACATAATGAACTTGAATTAGTTTTTTTTTAAACTTCCTTTTGGTTTTGAGTATATTTTGACTTTAGTCAACTTCCTGCTACAAATCAGTCAACGAGTGCGAAACATTTCATAATGGATGTATCAACAAATCGCATGAAGTTTAAAAAAGATGTCATCACCTGATGATGCCGTGACACGGCGAAACCCGGGCCGTAAGAATAAATAATTTTGTTTGGTGAAATTGCAGTGTTTTTTCCTGTTCTTCAAGATGTAAGAATGTCACTTAGTTAAGCCGGAAACCATCTCTGATAACGAAATTAGGAAAACAAAGCAAATAAATTTACTCCATGTTTATTTCTATTTTTTTCTAGGGGTAAAAACCATCCTGAATATATAATACTGGTTCGGTATTCTTAGGCGACAAAGAAACTGAAAAATGGAAAGACATTCCACAAATTTCAACTGTTTATACGGTGTTGAGGAAAGTAGTCAACATAATTTATCTAAACAGAATTGTTGAAATATACTTTCAGTTGATTTCATTTTATCAAAGACCGTTGAAATACG
Source organism: Rhinocypha anisoptera (assembly GCA_011762765.2). Taxonomy (NCBI): domain Eukaryota; kingdom Metazoa; phylum Arthropoda; class Insecta; order Odonata; family Chlorocyphidae; genus Rhinocypha; species Rhinocypha anisoptera. Next base: position 31,343 of record WURS02444650.1, read on the forward strand.
ACTCATGTGTGTTCCGACTCAGTATTTGTTTTCTTAACTCAATGCCAGGTATCTCATCTAGTGCGAATTACTGGCCGTGCTGCAGACTAATGGCTCTTGCATCTGCCCAGTGAATTGCAGATGGAGAATAAGAGAAGTCGGCGCTCCAATAGTGCTTCGCCAGTCTGCATGGAAGGTACCATAAGGCGTATTGGAATGTTGTTTGAAATTATGGGAGTAGCAGAATTAATTTAGGAAACATTATCGTGGGTAGTTTACGTTTTAGAGAGGCTTTTTGGGCGTATTCAAGGAGGAAAGGATATCGGAGAAATTTGTAAGAATGGAAAAATATAGAAATTAGAGACATTTAAGGGGAAATTGACGATTGAAGGCATAGAAAGAATGGAGAACGTTGGGGAAAGATGGAGAAAAAATATGGATGTTTCGGGCATTATGGAGATGCTGAAGTATGGGGAGCCTGATAAGGAAATAATGCCGTGAAAAAGGGGTTTATAAAAGGCGAAATTACTCTGTAAATATGTGACATGCTATGTGGCTTATACTGGCTTATATTAGGATTCACCCTTGTCCTGTAGAATATGTGAAATTAATTACGTAATGGCGACATGTTTGCTTCATAATTGTATGCAAGTATGTAATAGGTTTTTCGAGATAACGAGTGAAGTTAAATCAACAACGGTGAACAACAAGTGAACAATAAGTTATTCCCAGGTATAAGTGTTTCAAAAGTTTTAGCGTAGTAGACGAGTTATTGGAGCGTACGTACGTATAATTTCGTGTTCGTGTTTTTCACTCTATTTGCTTACGGATCGATTATTTGCTGTAATGATAATTTCCCAAAAGCTAGATGCCTTCTTTAAAAGGATTCATTGTGCCTGTTAAAAAGCCATGGAGAATAATGAAACTCGGTAAACCGCCTCGTAAAACTTAATTGCGTGGGGTAGAGAGATTCGTTTGTTGAATCGGCTGGAAAACCAATATGTTGCCATAGCAACAGAAGGAACGGCTGTGGTGTGCGGGACTTTTGTCATTTATGTTTTTATTCGAAGGTGTGGAGGGGAATGGTGATTTTTTTCTACTTCAAATTTCGCACCTCTACCTTCGGATCTAGGGACAGATTAGTGCTTGCGATAGAAGTGAAGCAGCAGCCGACGACGCCGCTTCGCTCGACAGCGATCCGTCGACACGACCCGTGATGGGACGCTCCGGTCCCAAGAACTTAAAAATATTCACCCCTTGACTTCTTAGTCCTTTCGGTGTCCATTGGGCCCCGCTCGGTCGGAACCGAAGGTCGTTGACACGCCCCTCTTATCCCTCCTCGCCCAGCCTCCCCGTCGTTTCC